>WNWK01015744.1:0-37500 GCA_009830355.1 Cherax destructor
TGAAGAAGCCTACTGTGAGGTGAAACTTTTTTGGAATAAAGATGCCTTGTGTTTTACCAACCTTTCGGTATTGTATACCATTTTGATATTTAAAAGGATTAAGGTTATATTTCAACTTAATTTATCCTCGATTAGACTTCATTTACAGTATGCTTCTAAGTTGTGGTCTCCAATATTACAGGATAGACATAATATGCATGAAAATGCACAAAGAATGACATCTTTGATTTTGTATTAATATTGGTAGAATTACCGACAATATGTTAAGTAAAAGAACAAAAATGCAACTAATGTGACATTTTATTGTGGCAACGTTTCCTTCTCCAGGAGCTTTGTCAAGCCGTTAAAACAATACATGGACACAGAGGGTATATATAGGCTCAGAGGAGGTGTAATACTTGTGGTGGTAGAAAGAAGTAGTAGTAGTGATATAAGTTGTAGTAGTAATAGTAATACAATAAGGTAGGACAATCAACTTGCACATGAGAAAAAGGTGATAAAAGCTATTACTTGGGTAGATAAAAATATAGGTTAGACAAATATTTCTGTTAAGAAAAAGGACACAAATGCAACTAGTGTTACATTTTATTGTGGCAACGCTTCACTCTCCAGGAGCTTTGTCAAGCTGTTACAAACAATACATGGATACAGAGGGTATATATAAGCTCAGTAAGGTGTAATACTAGTGGTGGTAGAAGTAGTAGTGATATAAGTTGTAGTAGTACAGTGGACCCCCGAGTTTCGTAAAACTTCACTCCTGAAGTCTGCTCAAGTGCCATTACCGAACGAATTTACTCCCTTAAGGAAAAATGTCACGTAGGTTAGTCTATTTCAGACCCCAAAAATACTTTTCCACAAGCACTTACAATATTATACTTACATAAATGTACGATTTCCGGGTTTACAAACTCGGGGTCCACTGTAGTTAAGTAGGCTTGAGTAGCTGGACAGAAAGGGTGTTTGGAGTTGAGAGTTGTGCAGGAGTAGACTTAGGATCACCTTTTCGGCCAGGCAATCTTGAAGGAAATTGTCTGTTGCGAAGACTGTGAGCACTCACAGTCTTTGCAACAGACCCCTGGGCCCCTTCCTGATACCGCACCCAGTTCTGACCCTACCTCGTTAATGGACCACTCTTCGACACTTCCAATACCCCTGTACCTCTTGCTGGTGCTGGTTTGTCACCTGCTTCAGGTACCGGGGTTCCACTGGCCCTTTGAAATGTCTGACCTTCGCTCTTCTGACCTTGATCCCGGCTTCTCCCTCTACGGTGCGCAATTTCGGATTGCTCGCCCGTCCCCACGTCGGGCCACCCCGGTCCCACATCTAAACGACCAAGACCCTTACATGACAATTCGACACTTCATTCTCATTCATCTCAGAAACGACCAGCTGTCATGCACTCCCTTAAACACTTTGTTTCACACTACACAATGGACAAAGTTTTTACTCTACGACCGACTTCTCCTACTTCCTATCTTTCCGATCATAGTATTGGTAAAGCTCTCTTACACCATGTAGGTAAAGATATCTCCTTTCACGCTCTCAAGCGCAGCACTCGTATCATCACGGTCCAGAATGCTGACCAAGCTCGTGATCTTCTCTCCTTACGACCATAGTGGTATACTGTCATTTTACCCCACACCATTGTCCAACGGAATTTCCAGACATGTAGTGATGACATTCTGGAGCAGCTTGAGCTCCAAGACCTCCCTATCCTCAAAGTTGACACTTTTGTCCTCCCTGCCTGTCAGCGAAGACGTTATCCTTGCAATATAGCTCGTTTAACATTTGACTGCCGTGAACTTCCGCCCTTGGTCTACATGGCAGGTCAGCATTTACAAGTTCGAAAGGTGACCCCTACACCACAACAGTGTAGAAACTGCTGGTGTTTTGATCATCCAGCGAAATATTGCAGGTCCATGGCCGAAGGCCCAGCCTGTGGTGCCGACGACCATGCAGTCCTTCTTGTAATTTATCTCCTCTTGCCTTAACTGTCATGAGGCACATCCATCTTACTCGCTGTTGTCAGGTTTACCTAAATGAGCGGAAAATCCGCTTATCTCAAAGAGGCGGAAGGCTTCTCATATGCTATGGTTGTCTCTCATCTACGCCTTCAAGGGAGACTTCCCCGAATTTCCTATTCTCGCATTGCTAAACGTCCCCCCACTTCCCCCCACTTCTGGGGTCCCATCCTCAGTCACCCCTGTCTCGAATTCTTTTGCTGTTCTTGGCTCCGAGGTCCCTACCTCGGCATCCCATACTGTCCTCACCCCTTCCTCTACTCACTCGCACAGTTCTGTGTCTGCACGCCCGTCCAACACTTAATCCTCACCGCTCTTCTTCTCATAAGTCCGGCAAAAATTCCATTGCCGGGTTCTTCACCTCCGACCAGTTCTGTAACGTGTGTGGAGGTTCATCCTCCTCCTCGCTTCAATACCTCCATCCCCTGTCCCTCCCAAGTTTCTTCCCTGACTGCCCCATCCCCCAGGTTGCTTCCACTCCTGTCCCCTCCCAATCCCCTTTGACAGTTTCCTCTTCCATCTTCTCGCCTCTACTTTAGTACAGTCTATACTCTCCCCAATTGTTGCTCACCCTCCTCCTTCTTCCATCTCTAATGTGGTCCCACATTCTGCATCTTTGTCTTCCGAAACGCTGGAAGCTATAGCAGAATATATTAGAGACTGGAACATTGATTTACACTGCTCCACCTCCAGTTCCTCCTCTCTCTTCTCCATCTACACCCCTCCTTCCTTCACAGCGCCCACTCTCTCTGCTTACATGTCTTCCGCTGCCTCCACACGTGGACTTTTCTAACCCTAGCCCATGGATACCTCTAACTTTGACTTGTATCTTTCTCTTCATAAATCATGGCTTATTTGCAGTGGAATATCTGAGGCCTCAGGGGTAACTGGGAAGCTTCAGGTGTTGCTCTCCCAGTTTATCCCGCTTTGGGGCTGTTTGCAAGAACCCAAATTACAATCCGCTGTTATCCGTCCCTTTTCGGGCTATGATTTGTTATATTCATCAGATCCTTTTTCCACTGGAACCTTTAACGAAAGTGCTCTTCTTATACGCACTGGTATTCCATACTGTCAGCTCTATGTTCACTCTTCTCTACATTAAACTGCAGCCCGTATCCACTTGAATAAGTGGTATACATTCTGTTCTCTGTATCTCCCCTTCTCAGGCATTGTCTATCCCAGATGTTGCTTTTCTGGTTTCTTCCTTGCCGCCACCCTTCTGTTACTTGGCGATTTTAACGCACACCATTTTCTCCGGGGGTCAGCATTCAGTTGGAGGCATTTCTTGCTTCTCTCCCCTTCATGTTTAAATACGGGTACTCCCACCCATTTTGATCCTCGAACTCATTCTTTCTCTTGCATTGATCTCTCCATCTGCTCTTCCTCAACTGCCCTCGACTTCACCTGGTCTGTTGTCCCGGACTTACATGACAGCGATCATTTTCCGATCATCCTTAAGACATAGGACGAAAAGAGATGTAAAACCTCATCAATGGAGGACGAGGAAGGAACCTCATGAAAGGCAGTAAGATGTGCGTAAGGTCCCATTTCACCCGGTCAAATTGCCAGCGTGGGCTACGAGGAGGTGGAGAATATGGAGGGACTTAACTGCAGCTTCACATTCTATCCCCAAACCTCTGGCAAGCATTCTCAGAAGTGCGTGCCTTGGTGGTCTCCTGCGTGTGCTCGGGCAGTACGCTTTGAAACGAGGCTCATGGGGCAGGTACCGGTATAACAGAACCACAGAGAGACTCCTTGATTTTAAGAAGAGGAGAGCAATTGCTCGCCGTGTCATATGTGACGCTAAATGCACTTGCTGGCAAGATTACGCTTCCACTGTCACTTTGGTTTCCTCGATGAGTGCAGTCTGGAAGAAGTGCGGAAATTGAGTGGTAAATTTCCCGACCCGGCTCCTGTTCTTCAGGTTGCCGGTGTTGATATAACACACCTCTTGCCGCTTGCCTACTGAAATTGGTAATCATCTGGTCCGCATTTCAGGGGCTCCATCTATGCCCCTGTCCTTTCTTCTAAGTCTGCCGGGGAGTTAAAGCCCTTAGATTTTTCTTCTCTCAAAGAAGAATCTTATAATGTGCCTTTACCCTTCAAGAACGGGAGGCAACACTCCCCCTTGCCGATCATCGGCAGTAGGCCAGACGGCATACATATTCGTATGCTACAGCATTTACATCAGTCTGCTCTTGCTGTCCTCTTACGACTCTTTAATCTTATATGGTCGCAAGGAGTTCTTCCCCAGCAGTGGAAGTCTGCTATTGTTCTCCTTTTCACAAACCGGGTACTACAGGAAGTGATACTTCCCACTACCGCCCCATCGCTCTTACCAGTGCAGTTTGAGGTGATGGAACGTCTAGTTAATAGACGTTTGATGTGGTATTTAGAGACGCACAATAGTCTCTCCACTAGTCAATATGGCTTTCAGTAAGGGCCGTTCTGCCATTGACCCCTTACTGCTCTTGGATACGTATATTTGTAATGCCTTGCCAATAACCACTGATTATCGCCATCTTTTTGACCGTAAGAAGGCTTATGACACAACTTGAGGTATAATATCTTGGCACAGGCCACTCATTAGGTCTCCAAGGCAATCTACCATTTTTCCTTAAGACCTTCTTAACTGAAAGACATTTCCGTGTCCAGGTTAGTAATAAGCTTTCCTTGGAGTTTGTCCAAGCTGAAGGTGTTCCCCAGGGATGTGTTCTGATCACAAAACTCTTTCTCCTTGCTATAAATAATCTGGCATCTGTTCTCCCATCCAATATTCGGTCATCGCTTTATGTGGATGACTTTGCTATAGCTTGGGCGGGTGCTGACTGTCACCTCATTGCAGTTTCCTCCAGCATGCTGTCAACCGGGTTTCCATTGGGCCACCACTCACGGGTTTAAATTTTCTAGTAGCAAAACTCATCAAATTACATTTACTAGACGTTCAGTGGTCTCTGATCATCCATTGTACCTATACAGATCACGTATCCCGACTGTGATACAGTCAGGTTTCTCGGCCTCCTGTTTAACCGTCGATTGTCCTGGAAACCTACATTACCTCTCTGAAGGCAACTTGTCATAGCCGCTGAACCTCCTTAAAACCCTAGCACATCTTTCATGGGGGCTGATTGTAGAACTCTCCTTTGCCTGCATTCAGCCCTAATTTATCGAAACTCGATTATGGTGACCAGATATATTCAGCGGCCTCCTTGCTACTCATTCCAGCCTTAAACCGAGTACAGTGGACCCCGAGTAACGAACACCCCGGAAATCGTACAATTATGTAAGTATAATATTGTAAGTGCTTGTGGAAGTGTATTTTGGGGGTCTGAAATAGACTAACCTACGTGACATTATTCCTTAACTGAGTAAATTCGTTCGTAATGGCACTGAGCAGGCTTCTGGAATGGAGTTTTTACGTTACTCGGGGTCCACTGTAGTATAGGTTTTTCTGGCCTTCTTCTTGTCACCAATGTCGAGTTGGGAGACTACACTCTCCCGTATTCGCATCGGCCACACTCGTCTTACTCACGGGTATCTCATGGAGGGCACCCTGTCCCTCTCTGTGAGCATTTCAGGTTCCCGTATCTGTTCGCCATTTCTGTTGGACTACACTCTATCTATGGAGCACCAAGAATTTACCTCCGTCGTTGTCTTTCTCTCCCTTTCTTTACCTTCCTTCTTGCTGATGGGCCCTTCTTTAATCCTGACTCTCTCATTGACTTTTTGAAGAACTGACTTTACACAAACTCTGAAGTTATGCCTCTTTCCCCCTCAGTCCTTCTACCTGATCCCCTTTCCCCCTTCCCTGCCTATCCCTACCCTTCTGCACTCCATACCCTACTAATCATCCCTCTCCCCCTTACAACCCATTCTCCCTGCATCCTGCCCTACCCACTGCGCTGTATGACCCCTGTGTTTTAGCACTTCTTTGATTATAATAAATCCCCAATGCCATGAGCTGCTACTTTCTTTTGTCTCTGGTGCGGTACTCTATCAAAAGCCTTACTAAAATCTAAATAAACAATATCGTGATCAACAACCTCAAAAAGCTTTACTGAAGAAGGGTAATAAATTAGATAGGCAGAATGGCCCTCGTAATCCATGCTGAGTATCATTAATCAAATTATGGTTAGCTAGATGGCTTAGAATATCAGCTATAATTGACTCTAGTAATTTGCCTACAATTGAGGTCAGGCTTATTGGGGGTAATTTGACGGTGTGACTTGTCCCCTGCTTTAAAAATAGGAATTACATTGGCCATCTTCCACATATCAGACACTACACCTGTTTGAAGAGATAGATTAAAAATGTTAGTTAATGGTTCGAGTTCCATTTGCATTCCTTAAGAACCCTTGAAAAAGCTCATCAGGAACCGGCGATTTTTGTTTCAGTCGGTCTACTTGTTTCATAACCATTTCACTAGTGACGGATATTACATAATTTATCTTCTTCAGGGCCACTATAAATATTAATTACTGGGATATTTTAGTGTCTTCCTGTGTGAAAACTGAGAGAAAATATTATTAAAAATAGAGCACATATCATTCTCCTTGTCAGTAAGATGCCCAGAGTTATTTTTAAGGGACCTATCTTATCTCTAACAACTGGAAAAAACTTTTGGGGTTAGTTTTTGAATCCCTAGCAACTTTAATTTCATAGTCCCGTTTAGCTTTTCTTATCCCCTTTAACGTCCCTCATAATGTCAGTATCTGATTTATAAGATGACTCTCACCTCTTTTTATGTGCCTATAAATTCCTTTCTTCTGCCCTAAAAGATATTTGAGCCTATTATTCATCCATTTTGGGTCATTTCTCTGATCTAATTTCTTTATATTTGATAAACGTTCTTTGGGCAGCCTGTATAGTGTTAAGAAAGCTGTCATATTGATAGCTGTCTTTGTTACCCCCAGTCCACAGATGATAAGTATTCCTAAGCCCATTGTAATCTGCTAAGCGAAAATCTGGGACCGTTATTGAATTATCCCTACTATCATACATCCATTCAATGCTAAAGGTAATTGATTTGTGGTCGCTGTGCCGAGTTCCTCTGTAATTTCTAAATTATTAACAAGGGTTTCCTTGTTTGCCAGAAAAAGTCAAGTAGGTTATTTCCTTGTAGGTTCTGTCACAAACTGCTTCAAAAACAATCCTGAACTAGTACTTTTAAAAAGTTGTTAGATTCTAAATTCTCTGTCAAGAAATTCCAATCAATCTGACTAAAGTTAAAATCCCCAGAATTACTACGTTATCGTGCCTTGTGGCCTTAACAATTTCCTCCCAAAATAATCTCCTTGTTCCTATCTAAGTTTGGAGGACGGTATATCACGCCTAAAATCAATTTTTCACACCCTCTAAAAAATTCTATCCAGACAGACTCTGTATGTATTATTTCAGTCTTTATACCCGCTTTTATGCAACAATTTAAATGATCACGGACATTGAGTGCCACCCCACCCCTTCCTGATACTTCTGTCTACTTGGAACAATTTAAAACCCTGAATGTGACATTCAGCAGGCATGTCCTGATTTTTTAAATTAAACCACGTCTCAGTTATGGCAAATACATCAATGTTACCTGCACTAGCAACTAATCTCAACTCGTCCATCTTATTCCTAGGACTGTGACAATTACTATAATATATTTTAAAGACCCTCCTTTATCTTTACCCTTCCTGCTCATTTCTGTTTTCCACTATAAGTATTACTGCCCTTCATCTAGTGCCAGTGTTCCCACCCTAGATCTAGATAAGTGAACCCCATCCCTGGCATACATGTCATTTCTGCCATGAAAAGGTCCCAGTTATCAATGAATTTTTTTTTTTTCAACAAGTGGCCGTCTCCCACCGAGGCAGGGTGACCCAAAAAAAGAAAATCCCAAAAAGAAAATACTTCATCATCATTCAACACTTTCACCACATCATACATAATCACTGTCTTTGCAGAGGAGTCAGATACGACAGCTGAGAAAAGTCCTCCCAGCTGTCACTATCTCAGACCCCTCCTTTAAAGTGCAGGCATTGTACTTCCCATTTCAGGACTCAAGTCCAACTAAATCAATTAACTGGTTTCCTGAATCCTTCACAAAATGTTACCCTGCTCACACTCCAACAGATCGTCATGCCCCAAAACTATTCGTCTCCATTCACTCCTATCTAACACGCTCACACATGCTTGCTGGAAGTCCAAGCCTCTCGCCCACAAAACCTCCTTTACCCCTTCCCTCCAACCTTTTTTAGGACGACCCTACCGCCTTCCTTCCCTACAGATTTATACGCTCCATGTCATTCTACTTTGATCCATTCTCTCTAAATGACCAAACCACCTCAACAACCCTCTTCAGCCCTCTGACAAATACTTTTAGTAACTCCCCACCTTCTCCCTAATTTCCCCATTCGAATTTTCTGCATAATATTTACACCCCACATTGCCCTTAGAACAGGACATCTCCACTGCCTCCAGCCTCCTCCTCGCTGCAGCATTTGCAACCCATGCTTCACACCCATATAAGAGTGTTGGTACCACTATACTTTCATACATTCCCTTCTTTGCCTCCATGGATAACGTTTTTTGTCTCCCCAGATACCTCAATGACCACTCACCTTTTTCCTTCATCAATTCTATGGTTAACCTCATCCTTCATAAACCCATCCGCTGACACGTCAACTCCCAAATATCTGAAAACATTTACTTCTTCCATAATCCCTCTCTCCAATGTGATATCCAATTTTTCTTTATTTAAATCGTTTGATACCCTCATCACCTTACTCTTATCTATGTTCACTTTTAACTTTCTACCTTTACACGCTCTCCCAAACTCGTCCACTAACCTTTGCAACTTTTCTTTAGAATCTCCCATAAGCACAGTATCATCAGCAAAAAGTAACTGTGTCAACTCCCATTTTGCATTTAATTCTCCATAATTTAATCCCACCCTCTCCCAACACCCTAGCATTTACTTCTTTACAACCCTATCTATAAATATATTAAACAACCATGGTGACATTACACATCCCTGTCTAAGACCTACTTTTACCGGGAAGTAATCTCCTCTCTCCTACACACCCTAACCTGAGCCTCACTATCCTCATAAAAACTCTTTACAGCCTTCAGTAACTTACTACCTATTCCATACACTTGCAACATTTGCCACATTGCTCCCCTATCCACTCTATCATATGCCTTTTCTAAATCCATAAATGCAATAAAAACTTCTCTACCTTTATCTAAATACTGTTCACATATATGCTTCACTGTAAACACTTGATCTACACATCCTCTACCCACTCTAAAGCCTCCTTGCTCATCTGCAATCCTACTCTCTGTCTTACCTCTAATTCTTTCAATAATAACCCTGCCATACACTTTACCTGGTATACTCAGTAAACTTATTCCCCTATAATTTTTACACTCTCTTTTATCCCCCTTCCCTTTATATAAAGGAACTATACATGCTCTCTGCCAATCCCTAGGTACCTTCCCCTCTTTCATACATTTATTAAACAAAAATACCAACCACTCCAGCACTATATCCCCCCCCTGCTTTTAACATTTCTGTCATGATTCCGTCAATTCCAGCTGCTTTACCCCTTTTCAATGAATATTACAGCATTTTCC
This sequence comes from Cherax destructor, assembly GCA_009830355.1. Taxonomy (NCBI): domain Eukaryota; kingdom Metazoa; phylum Arthropoda; class Malacostraca; order Decapoda; family Parastacidae; genus Cherax; species Cherax destructor. The sequence continues at coordinate 9,639 of WNWK01015744.1, forward strand.
TTACAGTATTTGTCCAGCCAGCAGTTGACACCAATTGCCCTGGACAACCATTCATTTCCAACTCCTCTCCTTGGCAAAATACCACATACGACAGAGTTCCCACCCTTCTTCCTAATTAAGCTTTGATAATTCTATTTACTCATGTGCAAGTCCCACTCAAAACCAACCCCTCTCACTCATGAATTTATCCAACCTAAATTTGAAACTACCCAAGGTCCTAGCTTCAATAACCCTACTAGGCAGACTGTTCCACTCATCAACTACCCTATTTCCAAACCAATACTTTCCTATATCCTTTCTAAATCTAAACTTATCTAACTTGAATCCATTATTGCAGGTTCTCTCTTGGAGAGATATCCTCAAGACCTTATTTATATCCCCTTTGTTAATACCCATTTTCCACTTGTATACCTCGATCATGTCTCCCCTCATTCTCCGTCTTACAAGTGAATGTAATTTAAGGGTCTTCAATCTTTCTTCATACGGAAGATTTCTAATGCTATGTATTAATTTAGATTTCTAATGCTATGTATTAATTTAGTCATTCTACGCTGAATGTTTTCTAACGAATTTATATCCATTCTGTAATATGGAGACCAGAACTGAGCTGCGTAATCTAGGTGAGGACTTACTAATGATGTATAAAGCTGTAATATAACCTCTGGACTTCTGTTGCTTACACTTCTTGATATAAATCCCAGTAATCTGTTTGCCTTATTACGTACGCCCAGGCATTGCTGTCTTGGTTTAAGGTTGCTGCTTACCATAACCCCAAGTCCTTTTTGCAGTCTCATGTATCTTTTATCCAGTAGATCTGTTTGTGACTGATAAAGCCACTGCGTGGGCGAAACGTTGTCAATAAAGGATCACATTATACTGCTTATGTGTTTATTTTTCCATTGTTACGGGCCCCTCTCTCTGAGCATTGTCAGGTTCCAGTGTCTGTTCGACATATTCTGCTGGACTGCCCACTCTATCAACGAGCACGCAGAATTTACCTCCAACGACGTCTTCGCTCTGCGGCCCTTTCTTTACCTTCCCTTCTTGCAGATGGACCCTCCTTTAATCCTGACTCTCTTGTTGACTTTTTGACAGAAACTGACTTATTACACAAACTCTGAAGATTATACCTCTAGCACCTCCCTCAGTCCCTTCTACCTCGATCTCTTGCTACCCTCTATCCCTGCACTATCCACCGTCATGCTGCACTTCATACCCTACTAATCATCCATCTCCCTCTTACAACCCATTCTCCCTGCATCCTACAATAACCTGCAGTGCTGTATAACCCATGTGGTTTAGCGCTTCTATTTGATTATAATAATAATAATCCATTGTTACAGTATTTTATACCATTTATATCCTTCCTATTGGTGAGCCATGACTCGATCCATGACAGCACTATACACCTGGAAAAAACTTTTGGGGTTTTCGAATCCCTAGCAACTTTAATTTCGTAGTCCTGTTTAGCTTTCTTATCCCCTTTTTAACGTCCCTTTTAATGTCAATATACTGATTCATAAGATGACCCTCACCTCGTTTGATATGCCTATAAATTCCTTCTGCCCTAAAAGATATTTGAGCCTATTATTCATCCATTTTGGGTCATTTCTATTCGATCTAATTTCTTTATTCAGGATAAATGTTCTTTGGGCAGCATGTATAGTGTTCAGAAAACTGTCATATTGATAGCTCTCTTTGTTACCCCAGTCCACAGATGATAAGGGTTCTCTAAGCCCATTGTAATCTGCTAAGCGGAAATCTGGGACCATTACTGAGTTATCCCTAATATAATACTTCCATTCACTGCTAAAGGTAATTGATTTGTGGTTGCTTATGCTGAGTTCCTCTGTAATATATAAATTATTAACAAGGGTTTCCTTGTTTGCCAGAACCAAGTCAAGCAGGTTATTTCCCCTTGTAGGTTCTGTCACAAACTGCTTCAAAAAATAATCTTGAACTACTACTAAGTCTTTAGATTCTTAATTCCCAGTCAAGAAATTCCAATCAATCTCACTAAAGTTAAAGTCCTCTAGAATAACTATGTTATCGTGCATTGTGACCTTAAAATTTCCTCCCATAGTAGTCTCCTTGGTCCCTATCTAAGTTTGGGGGATGGTATATCACACCTAAAATCAATTTTCATCCCCCTCTGAAAATTCTATCCAGACTCTGTATGTGTTATTTCAGACTTTATTCCCATTTTTATGCAACAGTTCAAGCGATCTCGGACATACAGTGCCACCCCATCCCCCTTCCCGAAACTTCTGTCTACTTGGAACAATTTAAAACCATGTACATATATGACATTCAGCAGGCATGTCCCTATTTTTCGTATTGAACCACATCTCAGCTATGGCAAATACATCAATGTTACCTGCACTTACAACTAATCTCAAATCGTCCATCTTATTCCTAGCACTACGACTATTTGTATAATACACTTTTAAAGACCCTCCTTTCTCTTTACCCTTCCTTCTACTTTGTTTTTCCACTATACGTCCTTGTTATTGTTAAGATTTTTGATATCAAAGCCTAAATCCATATTTCGACACTCGGTATTTTCCATTTCTAAACCCATACCTCTAACTAATCCTAGTTTAAAGTCATAACCACACCCTCAACTGAGCTAGCAAGAAAATCCACACCTGCCCTGGATAAGTGAACCCCATCCCTGGCATATGTCATTTCGGCATTGTCCTTTGTGTTTGTCAGGCCAACAATTAATGCCAATTGTTCTGGACAACCATTCATTTCCAACAACCCTTCTTGGCAAAATGCCACATATAACAGGCGATCCCCTTTTTCCTAATTATGTCTATTGCTTCTCCGCTTGCCTACATCATTGCCTCCAGCACTGAGGCAGATAATAGGATTGATCCCATGTGTTCATTGAGGCATGTTTCGAGTAATGAGCTTTCCCCAGAATTTGTCCAAGCTGAAGTTGTCCCCCAGGGTTGTGTTCTGAGCACAACACACTTTCTCCTTGCTATGAATAATCTGGCATCTGTTCTCCCATCCAATATTTGGTCATCGCTCTATGTGGATGACTTTGCTATAGCTTGTGCAGGTGCTGACTGTCACCTCATTGTAGTTTCCCTCCAGCATGTAATCAACCGGGTTTCCGATTGGGCCACCACTCACGGGTTTAAATTTTCTAGTGGCAAAACTCATCAAATTACGTTTACTAGACGTTCAGTGGTCTCTGATCATCCATTGTACCTATACAGCTCACATATCCCAGAACGTGATACAGTCAGGTTTCTTGGCCTCCTGTTTGACCGTCGATTGTCCTGGAAACCTCACATTACCTCTCTGAAGGCAACTTGTCATAGCTGGCTGAACCTCTTAAAAACCCTCGCACATCTTTCATGGGGGCTGATCGTCGAACTCTCCTTCACCTGCATTCAGCCTTAATATTATCGAAACTCGATTATGGTTACCAGATATATTCGGCGGCCTCCCCTGCTACTCTTTCCAGCCTTAATCCCATTCATCACCAGGGATTGCATTTATGCCTTGGTGCATTTCGTTCTTCCCCAGTTGAGAGCCTCTATGTAGAAGCGAACATTCCATCCTTGTCCGTAGTGATGCACATTGCATTCGCTATTATGTTCGCTCTCATGACCTCCGCAATCCTTCCATGTATAGAATTGGCACAGATGTTAGTAGACGCTCATTATTTGTTTGTCGCCCCTGTTTACTTCGTCCCTTTTCTCTTTGTCTACATTCACTCTTGTCTTCTCTTCAGCTACCACCTTTATATGTTCATGTGACATCTCCCTTTCCCCTACCCCCTTGGGAAGTTCCTGCTGTCCATGTTTGTTCTATTCCTCTACCTTGTGCGAAAGCCCAACTACCTACGGCGGCTTCTCGCTCTTTTTTTCTAGACCACTTCCGTTCTCATTCCCATTCCATCACAGTGTACACCGATGGTTCAAAGTCATCTGACAGCGTCGGATTCGCAGCAGTGTTTCTGGACAACATCATGCGAGGGCATCTATTACCCTTGGCTAGTATATTTACGTCTGAATTGTATGCCATTCTTGTGGCACTTATCCCTATTGCATCTATGCCTGTGTCACCATTTGTGGTCGTTTCAGACTCTCTTAGTGCTTTACAGGCTATCCGTAAAATTGATACACCTCACTCCCTAGTTCTTCGTATCCAACTTTGGTTATGCCGTATCTCTAGCAAGCACAAAGATATTGTCTTTTGTTGGGTCCCTGGTCATCTTGACGTACAGGGCAATGAACAGGCAGACACTGCTGCGCGGTCAGCAGTATGTGACCTTCCAGTTTCATATAGAGGTGTTCCATTCATGGACTATTTTGCGGTCATTGCTACCCACCTTCGCACCCATTGGCAACAATGCTGGTCTGACCTGCTAAATAACAAACTTCATTCTTTTAAACTGAGTATAGGTTTCTGGCCTTCTTGTCACCAATGTCGAGGCTGGGAGACTACACTCTCCTGTCTTCACATCGGCCACACTCGTCTTACCCACAGGTATCTCATGGAGAGGCTCCCTCTCCCTCTCTGTGAACATTGTCAGGTTCCAGTATCTGTTTGCCATATTCTGTTGGACTGCCCATTCTATCTGCGAGCATGCAGAATTTATCTCCAATGTCGTCTTCACTCTACGGCCCTTTCTTTACCTTCCCTTCTTGCTGATGGACCCTCCTTTAATCCTGACTCTCTCATTGACTTTTTGACAGAAACTGACTTACTACACAAACTCTGAAGATTATACCTCTAGCACATCCCTCAGTCCCTTCTACCTCGATCTCTTGCTACCCTCTATCCCTGCACTATCCACTGCCCTTCTGCACTTCATACCCTACTAATCATCTCTCTCCCTCTTACAACCCATTCTCCCTGCATCCTGTCCTGTCCAGCCGCGCTGTATAACCCCTGTGGTTTAGCGCTTCTTTTTTATTATAAGAATAATAATAATAATAATAATAATTCTAATTGTTATTACTTATGCCCTACGTCACTGATCCTGGTGGAAATTTGAATGCATAGCGTGGATGCTTTTCGCACTCTTTCCTGATTACTTTTCTACAGATGAATTGATACAACTCTAGACCACATCTGTCTCTGCAGCTGTGCTTATCATTCCCCTGACCTCTCGTAAACATTGTAAATGTGTCCCTGGTGGTTTCTCGACTGTGCCCACACACTTCGTCCCATACATTATAGACTGTTTTCTAGCCTGTCCAGCGCCTTCTTGAAGACAGCCAGGGGTCTATTGGTAATCCCCCTTATGTATGCTGGGAGGCAGTTGAACAGTCTTGGGCCCCTGACACTTACTGTGTTGTCTATTAGTTGATAAATTAGACACATATGAAACACTTGGGTATCTTTGAGGAAACGTTTCGCCACACAGTGGCTTCATCAGTCCAATACAAAGTAGAAAGTTGTGAAGAGAGGAGGAGTTTGAGGTAATCACAACTTTCTACTTTGTATTGGACTGATGAAGCCACTGTGGCGAAACGTTTCCTCAATAAAGATACCCAAGTGTTGCATATGTGTCTAATTTATCAACTTGTCGGTTCTCTGAACCATTCATCTACATCCTGTCTGACACAGCAACATCTTGGGATCTTGATACAAATGAATTCTTCAACACTTGTCCAACCTTTGGACGAAGACCTACTTCGACTAGTGGATGGTACCACTATGACCTCGCCTCACCTGTCTACAGTATATAAGCAACTTCTTTTGCCCTATGCTGTACTTATTTATTACCATTATTATCTGTGGGCAGTTCCTCTAAATCCCTCCTTACTGCTTCTGGTACTGTTGGAATCAGTGGTTGCTCTCCACTCCTAAACCTTGGCATGAGCTGATCTATATGCCTTTTCCATATCATGTTACCAAACCCTCTAATTAACACTTTGTAATTCCTAACCCCTAATACCTCCACAATTTTTCCTTCTACCCAAGGGTCACCTTTCCCAAAGTTCCTTGCATACACAGCATCATCAACTTTAAATTGCTTCACCACTCCTTGAAGGTCACCAGCAGGCATGTTAGGCAATGAATTGTCCTCTTTAACATGACATTTGACAGCCGATACAGGGACTTTGAAATTCCTATGAAACATCATTTCTGCTGGTGTCTGATTAGTGGAGGAATGAACAGTTTTCATATGGTTATATAAGAACCTACATAATCTGATATTGAGAGAACCTTTTGTAAACTTGTGTAAGCCTTCCTTCAATGTCCTTACCGCCCTCTCCGCCAGACCATTTGATGATGGATGGTATGGGGCTGGAGTAACATGTTCAATACTATTCTTACTAAAGAAGGCTTCCAGCTCTTGTGATACAAAGTAAGCAGCATTATCTGACACAACTATGTCTGGTAACCCAAAATTACAAAAGGATTTCCTCAGTAACTCAGTAGTAAATGTGGATGTCATGGAACTAGTTACTTGCACATCTAAGAATTTTGAAAAGGAATCCACAATTACCCAAAAATATTTGCCCTCAACTGGACCTGCATAGTCTATATGCACTCTAGACCATGGTTTCCCAGTGCTGGGCCAAGATAGGACAAGAGATGAAATTGGCTTAAAATTCTGAAAACAAATGGGACAACTCTTTGTCACTTCTGCAATATCTTGGTCCATCTTTGGCCACCAGACCCACTGCCTAGCTTCTGCTTTCATAGCATTGATACCATTATGACCTATATGCAGATGCTCCAATACCTTACATCTCAATTTTACAGGCACTACCAATCTATTCCTATACAATATGGTTTAGCGCTTCTATTTGATTATAATAATAATAATAATCCTATACAATAATACATTATCATGAACAGTCAGATCTGATTTGACTGAATTATAATCAGATAAAAATACACTGTTTTTACACCATCCATATTTAGCATTATTTACTACTTGGGATAATACATCATCTATCCCAGTTTCCTCTTTGATTTTGTCAAATGATAAGTGTTTGAAATCGAGGGACTCTACTAATCTCACATATTCCAAAGGTGTACCTGACTCTAAGCTGTGATCTTCAATAGGTAATCTACTAAATGTATCTGCAATAACATTTTCCTTGCCAGCCTTGAATGACAATTCATAATCATACTGAGCTAATAACAGAGCTCAACGCTGAATTCTGGCATTTGCATTTACTGGAATATGTTTCCCTTTTCCAAACAACCCAAGCAATGGTTTATGATCTGTGCGAGCAACAAACTTTCTCCCTAGCAAAAAATATCTGAATTTCTTAACAGCATACACCAAAGATAGACCTTCTTTATCAAGGTGAGAATAATTCTGTTCTGCTGGAGAAAGTTTCTTACTAGCAAAATACACAGGTTTTTCCTGGCCATTTACTACCTGGATTAACACACATCCAACACCCTCAGAAGAAGCATCAACCTCAATTATTAATGGATGCTCTCCTGTAAAATTAGTCAACAAAGCTGAACACACTAATTGTTTTTTAATCCTTTGAACAGCTTCCTCTTCCACTGAAGACCACTCAAATGTTGCCCCCTTTTTTAGCAAATCATACAGTGGTGCCAAAATTAAAGAAAAGTTCTTAATAAATTTACAATAATAAGTCACCATCCCCACAAAGGACTGAACTTCTCCTACGGATGTAGGTGAAGGTAAATTCACAAGAGCCTCCACCTTTTGAGAAGGTTTAATACCTTCTCCTGAAATTTCATACCCCAGATATTCAATAGATCTGGCTTTCAACACTGACTTATTCTTAATTCAGTACTAAATTATGCTCTTGTAAAATACTCAACACCTGCCTGAGTCTGACATCATGCTCAACTTCTGTGGCACCACATATTATGATATCATCTAAATAGGATACAACCCCATCCAGGTTAATAAACAATTGGGAAATAAATTTCTGGAAAATACCAGGAGATGAGGAAATTCCAAACGGTAATCTCTTTTATTTAAAAAGTCCCCTGTGGGTATTAATTACTAAAAAATGTTGGCTCCTCTCATCTACAGGTATCTGTAAATAAGCATCCTATAAATCTAATTTTGTAAATATTTTACCTTTACCCACTACAGATAATAATTCCTCAATCCTGAGTAAAGGATATCTTTCACAATGAATTTGTTGATTTACATATTTAAAATCCCCCACATATTCTCATAGACTTATAGTTAGCCTTTAATACTGGTACAATAGGTACAGACAATTCACTATGCGAAATAGGCTCAATAATGCCTTTCTGCACTAATTTTTCTAATTCTTTCTCAATCATCTCTTTGTGAAAAAATGGTACTGGCCTTGCTTTCACAAACTTAGGAACAGCATCACTTTTCACATGAATTTTGGCCACGATGCTGGAGATAGGTTTACTAGAATCTACCCTAAAATTATCTAACATTTTTTCAGCACTGTCTAGTTTGTTAATTTTGGTAGATTCATCCAATCCAGCAAGGTAAATCCCTACCTTTTTCATGAGGTCTTTCCCACACAAGTTACTATTATTGGATTTCACTACATAAAACATTTGTGACACCTCTAAGTTATTATATCTTACCGGCAAAACCACCTGTCCCAGAAGGTTTATTTTCCAATTATCATATGCAGTTACCCTCCTATAACATGGTTCAATGTGCCCCTTTACTGCCTCTACCCAGTCTTTGGATAAAGTCAAGATGGACGCCCCACTGTCAATCTCAAAAGGTACTTTTTTATTGTTAATGATAAACCCATATTTCTCTGCCTTCATGGAAAACACTCTATCCTCTAAGGCATATAAGCTCATCGCTTCCTCATTCGCGGAACTATCACCGCCGTCCAGCACCTTAACTGACTTTGTTCTAGGATATCTCGGTGACTGCTGTGTCCGTGCTGTCCTGTTTTTGTCAATACTCGAATTTGCTACAGCCTTAGGAGACACTTTTGAAGATTTCTCTCTACACACTCTTCTCAAGTGGCCTTTCTTATGACACTTATTACAGAAAAAGTCTTTAAACCTACAAGTACTACTACTGTGCTGGAACCTACAATGTTTACATTTCACAGCATTAATCACTTGTACCGCAGGAGCAGAATTCTGATCTGTAACAAATGCCTGTTACAAGTTCAAAAGTTTGTCAAATAGTTTTGCAGACTGCACACTTTGCAAATTCAAATTTTCTGCAACTAGGTGAGGAAAATACACTTCATCCACCACCGCCATAAACAACTGGACCTCACTCTGGGGTCAAATTGTCCCCCAAAGGTGCAGTTCACAGCCAACGCTTTTAAATCTGTATATAATTCATGCAAGGACTCACCCTGTCGTTTCTTCCTTTGCTGAAAAGCCAACAAACTGCGGTGGTAGGCTGGTTTCACTGCATAATAACTTTTCAGTGCCACGACCAAGTCGTCGTCGTAACGCTTCGTGTGGTAAATTTGGTGCACACACATTACCTAAAACACTAAGTTTCTGATCCCAGTGACACTAGTAAGAAATTCCTCTTGTTATCTTGCTCTTTAATTCCTAAGTGAGCGAAATTGGCTTCCAACAAGCTTAGCCAGAGCTCCAAAGAAATCTTACGTGGGTCGAAAGGTTCCAACCTTCCTTGTGATGCCGCCATGCCGCCACTTGTTGCTGCTGTAGATTTTTAATAATCACCGATCTGCTGCAACGTCCTCGGCTGCCAATATCCCTACTACTTCAGGCCACATTGGCCCACTATCCTTGGCTCTGATGATCCCATCCTTGTCGCCACTGTAGTGGTTGTAGGTTAATCAAAGATAGAGTAACAATAACAATGTACTCTCTATGGCCACTCTATAACAACAACGACAATAACAAAACAATTATAAATGACTGAACCAAACAAACATAGTATTTAATCCTCCTACTGCTCCCAACCCCTTACAGCAAGGCTGTCATGTTTTCTAAGAAGGATATTTTGTTGATGTTCTTGTCTTTTAAAATAGATGTAATTTTCTCCCACAGGTGTGTCTCGCTTGGTCAGACCCAAAAACATTTTCCTGATTTTATATCAGTAGTGGTTTCTGGTTTAAAGTTCCTGCATGACCCATGGAACCATTTACCACAAAGATTGCATGCAATCCAAGCGTGACTTCGTCTGTTACTCGTTCTGCAGACGACACAGATTTTCATGATGGTGGTCATTTACAACTCCTGGCACACTTAAGAACTCTCCTAGCTAGCTAGCGTAAAGGACCACTAAAAGTATTTAGTTTTCAGTGTTTGAACAGTTCTTTTGGGTAGGCTGGCTAGGATAAGCTTACTATAAAAAAATGTTTTATATGTTGGTATATATAGTTGGTATATGTAGTTTGATATATATGGATTTTATGTATTATAGTTTCAGGCCCATACAACACTCTTTCCTCCTGGTACATTTGAACAGTTCTCCTAGGTAGGTTGCCTAGATAAGCCTACTATAAAATATTTTGTTTTATATGTTGGTATAAATACTGTAGTTTGATATATATATAGTCTTTTGTATTTATGTATTTGATGTATTATTTGTACATGTTGGTAATACTGCAGTTTGATATCTATAATTTTTATGGATTATATAATTATTATTATTATTATTATTATTATTATTATTATTATTATTATTATTATTATCATCATTATCATTTGACTTGCGTGTTTGGTGAGCAGGTGACTGCTTGCAAAGTACATTTTACTGATAAAGTTATTCCGTCTCTAAATTGGTATCTATTATTTTTTTTCTGGTTTAGCCCGAATCTGCAGATTTGCTGAGTTAATTTGTCCGAAATGTCTCCACGAGGCCTAGTCATGGACCAGGCCGCGGGGGCGTTGACCCCAGGAACACCCTGCAGGTATACCCCCTTTTGTCCCATCAGCTTTACCTCTTCCTGCCCGTACATTTATAACTAAAAGCATAGTGCCATAAAAAATAGATTTGGCTTAATATCCACAGAAACAGCATAAAGATGTTCAACAACACTTGACTAAATTAATATAGAAATCCAGACAACTTGACATTACTATGCAAACAGACTGAAGAAACCTCCTCTTGGCGATAAAGATACCGAGAGGTTTTTCATGTGTGTTGTACACCAATAAGGCTCCAGTTACATTCCTTGCACCTACATTAGCACTATCAAGGTGTTCAGCTATCAAAACTTTGGGGCCCAGTCTTTGGACCCTATATATACCTCTGTAATCTGCAAATACCTTTGTAACTTGTCATGATTGTGACCATCTGAGTTCATTACCTTTGTAACTTGCTCAGCTATCAAACTTTGAGGTCCAGTCCCTGGACCCATTATGTACCTCTGTAATCTTTTGACTACCGCCCACAGGATGGGTATGGGGTGCATAATAAAGATATCAAACTAAACTATCAAGGTGTCAACATAGAGCACTTGGGCCTGATGACGTATACACTCTCCTATCTCAACATTTCAGCACTCGACTTCCATTACACCTCTTCAGTCGATCGGATATGGCCAGCAGAAATGTTATCTCTTCACTGAAAGATATCAGTGGTTTTCTCTTTTCGAAAACCGGGTGCATAGATACGCGACCCGAGCCATTGTAAACTCTTTAATCCTACCAGGAGAGGTGCTTTTACAATATCATTATATTAATGGTATGCAGTACCGACAAGTTGATTAAGATACGTGTGCAACATCTGGTTATCGCTTGCTCAGTAGGATTCTTTAGTAGAATGCATAGACGACTTCATTATTGGGTAGAGCAGAAACATTGGAAAGGTAAATATAAGGTGATCACCGCTGCAGCTTTGGTAAGTGGTCAGCTCCATAATCTTGGTTGGGGCTTTGAAGCTGAACAGTTACCAAGACTGAGGGACTGACCATCTCAAGATTCCTTCTTTAAGGCTGAGGGACCGATCACCTCATATTTATCTTCAAACTGATTCTGCTGTTTCCAATATTTAAGTTGTCTCCGTATTCAACAAAAGAGGCTTGTTGAGCAAGAGAAATGTCTCGACAATAATGTTACCTGACTGTTGCACATGTTTCTTGCTTATCTTCTTCAGTTAACTTTTAATTATGTCTTCATGCAAATGCGTACGTTTGCAATTCCTTTGTTTAACACCAGTTTCTCATGACCGTCTTTTTATTTTTTATCTGGAGAAAGCATATATGATAGCTGTTAATATCACATTATGTCCTAAGCCAGTTCTTTTGGCTTACTGTTCTGTTACCACTTTTTCAATGACTTATTTTTTTGGAAGAGACTTTTGTGTTTTGGGTCAGTAACATTCTTTGCCACAACTTCATTCAAACCGAAGCCATGGTGTCCCGTGGTCTGGTAGGCAACGCTCTCGCTTCACACACTGAGTGTTCGTGCTATGATCCCCAGCAAGGATGGAAACATTGGCCGTGTTTCCTTACGCCTTTTGTACCCGTTCACTTAGCAAGCAAGTAGGTACCTGGGTGTTAGTTGACTGGTGTGGGTAGCATGTTGGAGGACAAAATTGAGGACCCCAGTGGAAATAAGACAGACAGTCCCTCGATGACGCACTACCTTTCTTGTGTTATCCTGGGTGGCTAACCCTCCGGGGTTAAAAAGCTTATCTTATCACAGGCTGGACATGCACCTCAACTTTATCCCTAAGAAGCGGCAATGTACTTCGAGTTCCGGTTATCTTGGCTTCTGATCTTCTGTAGCGATTTGTCTCACTGTACACATGTCAAAGGATACACACGTCAAAGGATACACACGTCAAAGGATACACACGTAAAATAAACTAAATTCTGTGATTTAATAAAGCCACATAATAATATTTGCATTTAAATGGCAGAATCAGTTTAACAATACTGGAGATGTGACTTACCTTCTGCATGTCTCCATACTTACAGCAATTATCATATGCGAAATTAATCATAAACCCTCTGTTGATTTTTCTTTTTCATGACTTATCATTATAAATTTTAACTAGTAATTTTTTTTCTTATGCTTTTACTTCAGCGTTTTTTTAAGTTTTGGCGATGTCAATTTTTTTTAACTTAGTTTCAGTGCGTTATAATATTAAAAATTACAATAAAAATAGTACGGAAATTTCAAGATAATTTTTTTATGAGGTGATTTCTCCGAGATAAGACGAAGACATCTTACAATGCACTGGAGATTCAAACTACACTGTTTCTCATACCTTGCAAAATGTCATGTTGATCAGGGCAAACTTGCATTGTGGTGTAACTAATTTTAATAAAAATTACAAATAATATATTTCGGTAGTGTTATCTTTCACCAAGAAATATTGCCAGAAGCGGCATATTCACTATGGATATATTATATAGATATATATATTCTTATCTTAAGAAAAACAGCCTTAGAGTGATAGTTGTGTGGCATTATATTCTTGCAAATTCATTACTTGAGAAGCAAGATATTTTTTTTTGTTTATCAGCAGACATTTCCTCTCAGAGCCTGCACCCTCAGACACTTCTCTGCCAGACTTTCACCTGGGTCCTGCACCCTCAGACACTCTTCTCTGCCAGACTTTCACCTGGGTCCTGCACCCTCAGACACTCTTCTCTGCCAGACTTTCACCTGGGTCCTGCACCCTCAGACACTCTTCTCTGCCAGACTTTCACCTGGGTCCTGCACCCTCAGACACTCTTCTCTGCCAGACTTTCACCTGGGTCTTGCACCCTCAAAAACTCTTCTCTGCTAGACGATAAGAGAAAATGCCCCTGGAGGTTACCTTGCTTATACTGTAAGAACTATCTGTATCTCCACCCCTTCCCTTATTAGGCTATATGGACATTAATGTTTGGTTATATGGTCATTAGTGTTTGGCTACATGGTCATTATTCTTAGTAATATCAAAGACATTTGCATCATTATTGCCTCGGTCAGTGGCTCCCAAATTTTTACTCATTTATGACAATCCTTTGAGATTCCTCAAAGTTATTGCAAGCTCATTAAAAAATAAATCACTTTAATTATGATCCGATGTTTATTAAAAATATAATCTAGTGGAACTACAGCTACTATATGTGAAAAAGCATATCAGTACAATTTATGAAATAAATATTAGAACCTGAGATTATTAAAACAGTTACATTTATTTTTCAAAATATTCATTGACTGATACCGTACCTATATAAGTACAAGCATTGTTGAATATAAATACCTGGAGTATACCTGGAGGGGGTTCCGGGGGTCAGCGTTCCCGCGGCCCGGTCCATAATGAGGCCTCGTGGTGAATCAGATCCTGATCAACCAGGCTGTTACTGCTGACCGCACGCAAACCGACGAACGAACCACAGCCCGGCTGGTCAGGTACTGACTTCAGGTGTCTGTCCAACTCCCTCTTGAAGACAGCCAGGGGTCTATTGGTAATCCCCCTTATGTATGCTGGAAGGTAGTTGAATAGTCTTGGGCCCCTGACACTTACTGTGTTGCGTCTTAGCGTACTCATGGCGCCCCTGCTTTTCATTGGGAGGATGTTGCACCACTTGCCGAGTCTTTTGCTTTCATAGAGAATTTCTGTGTGCAGATTTGGAACTAGTCCCTCTAAGATATTCCAAGTGTATATTATCATGTATCTTTCAGTTATTTAGTGATCAGTTCCAGGGAGTACAGGTCAAGGGAATTCAACCGTTCCCAGTAATTTAGATGCTTTATTGTAATTAATACGTACAGTGAAAGTTCTCTGGTCTACAATTTCGCCTGCGCTATTATTTATAATGAGATGATAGTTGGTATTATTTTGTACTGCTAACTTTTCAGTCTATGGTAATGTTTTGGACTCTGCACAACGGGAAATACCTTCAAGATGGAATCTTCTTTTTTTTTTAGCCTTGATTTTACAAGAAGAAAAGAGGAAGTAGTTTCACACTTGTCGATGGATAAGGCATTGCTTCAGAAAATATTTTATATTTGGGCAACTATTTTATCCAAAACAGTCAATGTTAGAGATTAAAAGCAATCTTAATAAAGTTTATGAATTCGTCTTGCCAATTTTCAGAAACATTTTCAACATTAAGTGCAAACGGATTCCTGAATAATGATGTGTCTGGGATACATTTGTGAAGTTTTGTCATTTGCATTAATGTTTACCCTGGTGATCGCCAGAATGGTCGG
The DNA here is from genome assembly GCA_009830355.1 of Cherax destructor. NCBI lineage: Eukaryota > Metazoa > Arthropoda > Malacostraca > Decapoda > Parastacidae > Cherax > Cherax destructor. The sequence goes on from WNWK01015744.1 coordinate 24,711, forward strand.
GCCATTCGTCTCAAACGTGTCACTTGGGACTTTTATTAGCAGAGCTGTACTACGCCCGTCGTCTTGCCTTCACATCAGTGATCACCCAACTCCCGCCGTCTCACACGAGCTGCCAAGTGCGCTTGTTGGCGCCATTACGTCTCCACCTTGAAGACCACAACACTCAAAACAGTAATTTGAAAAAAAAGGAAGGGGGAAGGGAGAATATTGGTGGACAAATGCTCGCCTGAACCAACTCCAGTCTTTGCTGTTAGTGGCCTGAAATTAGTTGATAGGGTTGAGCAGTAGAATTAGAGATGTATCGGATGTGAAAATTTAGATATCCGCGGATGCGGATATGTATGAGGATGTCTTACTTACTTATTTTGCGGATGCGAATGTAAGAAATTGTGCGAATGTAAGAAATTGTGTGGATGTTCCGCGGATTCGGATACGGATGCATATGCGGATATTTGTTTACAGTAAAATGCGGATGCGGATGTAAGAAATTGTGCGGATGTTCCGCGGATGCGGATGAGGATGCGGATATCCGATACATCAGTTTCCGGTAAGGCATTATCCCTTTCTTGAGTCGAGCCTAATTGTCTCCCATTCCCAGGTGTTGTGTGACTTTAACTTGTTTAGCGCTTCTCCATGGTCAGCAAACTTAAAATTAATTTCCTCATCAAAGATTTAAATACGTTTTTTTAACCCGTTTTAAACGATGATTCCAAATGTCTCAATTTTTCCCAGCACGTCTAGTTAGCCAAATATGACGGCTTTATATTTGTTAAGTTTAGCAAGATTTAGGACTTAATAATTGCATATCTGAACAATCACTCATAATTTAATGCCTTAAGAGCTCACTTAGAAAACAGAAATTGAAAAGATCTTGAAAACATTGAGGGTACAATTTTCTCTTGCAAACGTAGATTGTGGAGGTACAACATCCAGCAGTAGACTGACATCATATTTTCAGTCAGAAACCTTGGTAGCGATATTCAGCACTGATAACTGCAGGCTAGTGCTCATTCTTAATTGTAGGTGCTAACTGAGAGTAGATAGAGTCCTACACAGGCTTAGAGATTTGTTGATTGAAGGTGACCAGCTGAGATCCCTGGGCGGGCAACCCTAGATTCTCTACATTTTGCTGCCTAATTAGAGGCACTTACAGTGCCCAAAAGAACCCAAATGGCCCCTGTTTCCCGACAATCGTGTGTGTTAACCGTCGGTGGGAAGATACGGCCAGCCAGGCCCTGATTTCTATCCAGTGAGGATGCACGAAGCCAGTCTTACAGCTCAGATAGTCCTTAAAGTCAATCCAGTCCTGCTTTTGAACGCAAGCCGAAACTCGCATGGTGTTAGACACACGTCCAACATTTGGGTAATTTTATTGTCGAAACGTTTCGTGTACACAATAGGCTTCTTCAGTCGAATACAGAGGAGACAGCAGAAGCAGTGGAGAGATAAAGATGATGCAATCAGTCCAACAACCTTTGAGGTTCCTCAGGCTGGAGAAGAGTTCAGCTCCATAGTTACACATGTGTCTTACTCATCTACTTGTCAGTATCGTATACATTTTTTTCATAATTATGTCCTCATATTAGATTGTCCAAAAATCTAAGCACTTGGAGACACGTCCAAACATACGAAATGTCACATCACTCTATACACGCCTTGAATCGACTAAATAAATTAATTACTATATCATAAGATTATCATCTATGAAATAATCTAATATCAGTGTAAATGTTAAGATATTTGAAGCTTTGATAAATATAAATATATATTTATCAAAGTTGTTTATATTTATATAAATATAAATATTAATAACTGGGCCTAAGCAAGACCCTTTTGACCTATATTGTTATTTTTTGCATTACCGTTTACAGGGTGAGCATAGGGTAAACAATATAGTACAAGCTGCTGAGGTGGTACAAATATGAAATAAAACTAGATGTAGAGTATTTCGAACGCTGCACGATCTGAGATCTGTCCCCCGTATTGCCTAACCCCAGCCCTCTGTATGCCAGTGTTGCTAGAATGAGCTACAGGTAGCGATGTTGGCTACTTTTGTTGGTCTATCCCTACTAAATATTTGGAGGCATTTATTTGCAACTGTTTCTGCTAATTTAAAATACATTCAGACTGCTTTTGAAATAATTGCACAAGTTATGGTTTCTGATATTAATACATGAATACACATGCAATGTGAGCAGACGTACTTCTGATTTAATGATACCAGCTGTGAAATGTTTAATACTCCCATTTTAATTATGTGAATGGCTCCAGCAGCCGTAAGTCGGATGCAGTCTGTACTCTTTTGTGTACAAGCTAATAAATGGTGAGAGAGAACCTTTCTTATTGATACCTCTGGCAGGAACACGATGGCTGGCAAGAAGTGTTAAGAGAATCCTTGATCAGTGGAGTTCTTTGAAGACCATTTTAAGATGGTATGTTTTTAAAACTTCGGCCGTCTCCCACCGAGGCTGGCTGACCCGACAAAGAGGAAAACATTTTTTACTGTCACTTTCAGTAACTGTCTTGCCAGAAGGACATTGACATCAAGGTTCAAATGGTTTTCCAAACTACAACATCCTGACCCTTCCTTGAGAGTGCAGGCACTACACTTCACATCTCCAGAACTCAAGTCCGCCTAACCTGTTTCCCCGAATCCCTTCATAAATGCTACATTGTTCACATTAAAATAGCACGTTTAATCGTAAAAAACAACTTGCCTCCAGTCACTCCTATCTAACATGCTCACATATGCGCAATTTAATTTAGCCTAATCCAACTAAATATATTTTAGATAAGTTTACAATAATTTAATAATAAACAAACATAATTAAATATATTTTTTTCGTTTGGTTCAGGATGATTTTTGCGAAATTATTGCATACACAAATTTTTGCTTGCCTTATTCGAAAAGACGAGCGTTGCTATTTAAGCCAAAATCGCAAGTTTTACCTTGCGTATATATATATATATATATATATATATATATATATATATATATATATATATATATATATATATATATATATATATATATATATATATATGTGACTATTTGTGTTACTGTCTCCTTCCTATTAGTGTAGATGAATGGTTCAGAGAACCGACAAGTTTTAAATTAGACACATATGCAACACTTGGGTATCTTTATTGAGGAAACGTTTCGCCACACAGTGGCTTCATCAGTCCAATACAAAGTAGAAAGGTGTAAAAAGAGGAGGAGTTTGAGGTAATCAGTCCCTCGGCCTGGATTCGATGTGTTCAGTCCATCAATCTTGTAGAAAGTACAGCATATGTCCGTAGAGGTGGCTTATATACTGTAGTCAGGTGAGGCGAAGCAGCAGGAGGCGGGGTCAAAGTGGTACCATCCACTAGTCGAAGTAGGTCTTCGTCCAAAGGTTGGACAAGTGTTGAAGAATTCGTTTGTATCAAGATCCCAAGATGTTGCTGTGTCAGACAGGGTGTAGATGAATGGTTCTACTTTGTATTGGACTGATGAAGCCACTGTGTGGCGAAACGTTTCCTCAATAAAGATACCCAAATGTTGCATATGTGTCTAATTTATGCCTTCCTATTAGCTTGAACCAATCTGGCCATTTTCCTCTGACCCCTCTTATTATTTTGTGTTTTTCACGCCTTTCTCTGTAAAGTCTAGAAACTGTTGTGCGTGAAAATCCCGGGAGATCAGCAGTTTTTGATATATACAAACCATCCCGTCTGGCACCAACAATCATTCCATGGTCAAAGTCACTTATATCACATTTCTTCCCCATGCTGATGTTCAGTCTGAACAATAACTGAACCTTTTGAACATGTCTGCATGCTTTTAGGAATTGAGGGGCTGCCACGTGATTGGCTTATTAGATATTTGCATTAACAAGCAGGTGTGCTGGTGTATCTAATAAAGCACTGATCAAAAGATATCTCACAGGTTGGCAGCACTGATCAAAAGATATCCCACAGGTTGGCATCACTGCTGAAGGTAATAGTGCAAGTGTTCACAAGAAAAGTGTATCAGTCAGTCACTATCTGACGTGATAAGCTTTTTTTTTTTTTTTTAGCTCTGTTACATCCATTGAGATCGCTCGGTCGCAGTGTAGGAAACAAAACTACGTTTATAATTCATTCTTTTTTTTTCTCTGTCTCAAAATAGACAAGGAAAAATATTAGCATAAACCAGGATTTACATTCTCCTAAATTAACCAGCCATGACGGTGAGTAATTCACGCCATTCTTTTACGAAGTACGAAGCAAATCCTTACACAATGTATAAGAGGTGTGAAGAGTATAATCTAGATTAAGGTACAGGTTTTTGGCAGTTTGTAGTCATGATAATCAGAGGGAAGTGGTAAGCCCGTATGGGTCATACTGAGTATACTTGGAGAGGGTTTCGGGGGTCAGCGCCCCCGAGGCTCGATCTGAGACCAGGCCTCGTGGTGGATCAGGGTCTGATCAACCAGGCTGTTACTGTTGGCCGCACGCAAACTGACGTACGAACCACAGTCCGGCTGGTCAGGTACTGACTTTAGGTGCCTGTCCAGTGCCTTCTTGAAGACAGCCAGAGGTCTATTGGTAATCAAACAAACAAATTTTATTTCATTGCAGATTACATGGGTATCGGTAGTTACAATGTAAATTGAGTGCAAGAAGAGCCCCTGACATGCCAAGGCATTAGGGGCAGCTTATTCTAGTCCTTAAAAACTATGTACTTAAAATTGGAGAAATTTATTGAGTTTATTCTAGTTAAAAATTATTTTCAAAATTACATTATGATGAAATTTTACTGTTTAAATTATTATATAATGATATTAGATATTAGATTGTACAGGTGTTAAGATTCTTGAATGATAATATGGAATTGAGATTATCTTAAGGAAAATAACATTGAGCATTTTTGACATTAACTTATGAGTAGGGGGTAACATAATAGTAACATATTATTAAAAATTGAGATTATCGTATAGGAAAGTAACAATGAGCATTTTTCAAAGTAGTTTATAGTATGATCATTTAGTTTTGGGTGAGTAGGTGGTTTTTGAGTTGTCTTAAATTGATTTTCAGACAAGATTATCTTAATATTTACTGGTAATGAATTCCAGATTCTGGGGCCCTTTATGTGCATAGAATTTTTACATAGGTTGATATGAACACTGGGTATATCAAAAAGTGATCTGTGTCTTGTGTTGTGGTCATGGGTCCTATTAAAGTTGGTGAGGAGAGTTTTGAGCAGAGGGTTTATATTAGAGTATAAAGTTTTATATATGTAGTAGGCACAAGAGTAAGTATGAATGTTCTTTTCGGTGAGTAGTTTGAGACTTTTGAATATTGGTGGAGTATGCTGTCTAGAGTGGGAATTTGTTATAATTCTGACTGCGGCTTTTTGTTGTGTTATGAGTGGTCTAAGGTGATTTAACGTTGTTGATCTCCCTCTTATGTATGCTGGGAGACAGTTGAACAGTCTTGGGCCCCGGGGGGGCCCAAGACTGTTGCATCTCCTGCTTTCATAGGGAGTGATTTTCGTGTGCAAGTTTGATACTAATCCCTCTAGGATTTTCCAAGTGTATATTATCATATATCTCTCTTGCCTGCATTCCAGGGAATACAAATCAAGGGCCTTCAACCGTTCCCAGTAATTTAGGTACCTTATCGTACTTATGTGTGCCGTGAAAGTTCTTTGTACACTTTCCAGGTCAGTAATTTCGCCTGCCTTGAAGGGGACAGTTAGTGTGCAGCAGTATTCCAGTCTAGAGAGAACAAGCGATTTGAAGAGAATCATCATGGGCTTTGCGTCCCTAGTTTTGAAGGTTCTCGTTATCCATCCTATCATTTTCCTAGCAGATGCGGTAGATACATTGTTGTGGTCTTTGAAAGCGAGATCCTCTGACATTATCACTCCCAGGTCCTTCACATTACTTTTTCGCTCTATTGTATGGTTAGAATTTGTCGTATACCTTGATACATTTTTAATTTCCTCAAGTTTTTCATATCTGAGTAGTTGAAATTTCTCTTCTTTGAACTTCGTAATGTTTTGAGTGGCCCATTTGAAGATTTGGTTAATATCCGCTTGGAATGGTGGGTACAGCTCTCGCTTCACTCATGGAGGGCCCGGGTTCGATTCCCGGCGGGGTGGAAAAATTTCGACGTGTTTCCTTTCACCTGTTGTCATGTTCACCTAGCAGCAAATAGGTACCTGGGTGTTAGTCGACTGGTGTGGGTCGCATCCTGGGGGACAAGATTGAGGACCCCAATGGAAATAAGACAGACAGTCCTCGATGACGCACTGACTTTTTTGGGTTATCCTGGGTGGATAACCCTCCGGGGTTAAAAATCCGAAGAAAACCTTATCTTATCTTATGACAATCCGGGTGTCATCCGCAAAGGAAGACACGGAGCAATGGCTTACATCTCTGTCTATGTCAGATATGAAGATATGACGCATTTTGTGCCCTGTTACACCATAGTCACACTTGTCGAAAGCTTTTGCAAAGTCTCTGTATACTACATCTTTATTTTGTACTCGGAACCGTAGGCAGTCAAATTCAATCCAATTAAGGGGAGGATAGGTCTTGGTACTTTGATCAAGAGCCCCTGACTGGCATCAAGTCGCCGCCCCAGAGAGGTTGTGAAAGATAATTGTACATGTAACAGAATAGAAACTGGAGAGTGGTAGCAACAAACATTACGAGTGTTCAAAAACTCTATATAGAAGTTTTAATTTAGATTTAAATTGTTTCCTTAAGGATGTCATATAACTAGCAGGTGCAATCTTTGGTACGATTTTTAATTATTATATTGGATGTTTCATTTATATTATAAAACCAGCGCTTCTGTGACAAGGTTGCATCATCTGCCACTGTTTGTGATGCTACTGTGTCTCATCAAACAGCATTCTTAGTATGTCTATTCTTATAACCCTCAAGGCTGTACAGTTTATAAACCCAAGAGAAGTTTTAATGAATGAATAAAATAAATGGATGGGGACTCATACCGAGGAAGAGAAAGATGGCGGCCCTTGGGTCTCTGTGATCAGCAGCACTATCCTGCTGGCCAGCACTAAATGACATGCAGGTGTTGGCCAGTGTACATGCCCAAATATAGTCCCACACCAGCAGTGAACCTTTTTTCCAGGGATATGTGAATTCATAAGCGTGACTGGCAGGTGTATTCAGGGTGATGGGTAGTAAAAACTGCACTGGCCTGTGTACGCTTGATGATTTCGTTGACTTAATTGTGTCTAATACCATTCTTTGAACTCTGAACAGTTCAGATCATGCAGACAGTATTAGTTGACAACTTTTTTGCAGCAAATACACTTATTCTCAATGTGAATAAAGACTGCAAAGCAGAGAGCTAATCCAGTATGAAAGTTTTGCGGGTCAGCATGTGTGCCAGTTAGAGATAGGAACTGTTAGGAGACAGTCACGTAGGTGATGCCCACTCACATATAAAAGGTAAGCTCTCTCTCTCTCTCTTGCAGAGCTTGTATCCCCTAACATAGCTGCAGCAGCCTTTTCCATGATGGAGATATCCCATCTGGATTGTTTGTGAGCCAAAGTTTCAACTTGTTTCGTATTCTGTACTGAAAGGGGGCCACTAGTGTAGCTGGGGTCATCCACCCCTGGTAGAATTTTCTTCACCGGCTCGTTGAATCCATTGGATGAAGACAAGAAGGCTGGTAAGGCAATCTGGGAAGCTGTGCGCATACCCAGTCTGCCTAATCAGACTGGAAGTGTGGCTTGCTCCCAGCGTCATTCGTTCAGGGAATCGTTTAGGATTTTTTCCATAGCATTTACTGTACTAGTTTGGGTCTTACAAAGAATGAAGAATATCACAAAAAGTTAACTTAGGAAGGGATAGGCACCTGGACGTGCTGTTAAAAGTTCACGGACTCGAATATTTGCACGTTTCCTGGGTGAAATATGGCTACGACATAGATCACACTGTGCAGTACACTTCTTTGTGAAGTATGTAATAATATTGGTAGAATTACCGACAATATGTGAAGTAGCGTGGCGAGTTACAGTGCGGTCATGTCAGTTATTCATTGAGGGATTTTCATGAGTGCTGACTTGTTATTACATGACTGTTATTACATGCCCGCCATTACAAGAGGCACCTAGACATGTTTCTGTATCATTTTCCTTGTCTCATTTTTATCTGACTACATAGTGTTTTGTTCTGCTTCTCATCTCCTCATGAGGAAGATGTCATCCTGGAGTACCAGTTACTTTCTGGATTATCACACCACAGACTGGTGAATCTAGCGCCTGTCTTTTTATATGTATTGTATATAGTGTATGATATTTTCTTTTCACTGATATGTACTCTTGTTTATAAACAGTGGATGATGATAATATTCAAGTTCTCAAGAGCAAGGAGCTCTTGTGAACATGCTGTATTTCTGAGGTGATATTTTATTTCTATAATTTTGAGAACTTATTTTTCAGTGTGACTTTATTCATATTGTATTTTTATAATACTACTCTGAAATATTATTCATTATTTCTTGGCAAGATTATGGGGCCAAAGTTTACTTAAGTGTTATTATATTTTTTACATTTTTTTAAGAGAATATCATTGAAATATAGTTACATGGAGGTCTAATTTTGCCACAGTTGTTAGTGGAGTTGTGCTGACACTCAGACGAAAGGTATTTCTTATTTTTTGTTGATTAACTAAATCCCGAGGGACACAGTTACCGTTGTGAGACATCATCTGGGAGTGAGGATGTTATGTGGATGCCAGCAGAGTTCTGGCTGATGTGTGGATACCAGCAGAGTTCTAGCTGATGTGTGGATACCAGCAGAGTTCTAGCTGATGTGTGGATACCAGCAGAGTTCTGGCTGATGTGTGGATACCAGCAGAGTTCTGGCTGATGTGTGGATACCAGCAGAGTTCTGGCTGAAGTGTGGATACCAGCAGAGTTCTGGCTGATGTGTGGATACTAGCAGAGTTCTAGCTGATGTGTGGATACCAGCAGAGTTGTAGCTGATGTGTGGATACCAGCAGAGTTCTAGCTGATGTGTGGATACCAGCAGAGTTCTAGCTGATGTGTGGATACCAGCAGAGTTCTAGCTGATGTGTGGATACCAGCAGAGTTCTGGCTGATGTGTGGATACCAACAGAGTTCTGGCTGATGTGTGGATACCAGCAGAGTTCTGGCTGATGTGTGGATACCAGCAGAGTTCTGGCTGATGTGTGGATACCAGCAGAGTTCTGGCTGATGTGTGGATACCAGCAGAGTTCTGGCTGATGTGTGGATACCAGCAGAGTTCTGGCTGATGTGTGGATACCAGCAGAGTTCTGGCTGATGTGTGGATACCAGCAGAGTTCTGGCTGATGTGTGGATACCAGCAGAGTTCTGGCTGATGTGTGGATACCAGCAGAGTTCTGGCTGATATGTGGATACCAGCAGAATTCTGGATAATGTGTGGATACCAGCAAAGTTCTGGCTGATGTGTGGATACCAGCAGAGTTCTGGCTATGTGTGGATACCAGCAGAGTTCTGGCTGATGTGTGGATACCAGCAGAATTCTGGCTGATGTGTGGATACCAGCAGAGTTCTGGCTGATATGTGGATACCAGCAGAATTCTGGATAATGTGTGGATACCAGCAAAGTTCTGGCTGATGTGTGGATACCAGCAGAGTTCTGGCTATGTGTGGATACCAGCAGAGTTCTGGCTGATGTGTGGATACCAGCAGAGTTCTGGCTGATATGTGGATACCAGCAGAGTTCTGGCTGATGTGTGGATACCAGCAGAGTTCTGGCTGATATGTGGATACCAGCAGAGTTCTGGCTGATGTGTGGATACCAGCAGAATTCTGGCTGATGTGTGGATACCAGCAGAGTTCTGGCTGATGTGTGGATACCAGCAAAGTTCTGGCTGATGTGTGGATACCAGCAGAGTTCTGGCTGATGTGTGGACACCAGCAGAGTTCTGACTGATGTGTGGATACCAGCAGAGTTCTGGCTGATGTGTGGATACCAGCAGAGTTCTGACTGATGTGTGGACACCAGCAGAATTCTGGATAATGTGTGGATACCAGCAGAGTTCTGGCTGATGTGTGGATACCAGGAGAGTTCTGGCTGGTATGCGGATACCAGCAGAGTTCTGGCTGATGTGTGGATACCAGCAGAGTTCTGGCTGATGTGTGGATACCAGCAGAGTTCTGGCTGATTTGTGGATACCAGCAGAGTTCTGTATGATTTGTATTAATATGTGTGAATTGTTGTGCACTATTAAAGTATATTTAGGTTGTATTTTCATGAGCTTTGATTCATCTTATGTTAAAGAGCTTAATGTTTATGTTTTTTAAAAGTAATTGAAGAAGTGCTTAAAAATAACACATTTTAGCTTATAAATATTATTTAAATGATAAATATCATTAAAACAATAGGAAGTTCAATGATGAGAAATTACAATTACTCCGATATGGAAAACGTGAGGAAATTAAAAGTACATTGGAGTATAAAACAAATTCCAACCACACAATAGAGCGAAAAACTAATGTAAAGGACCTGGGAGTGATCATGTCAGAGGATCTCACCTTCAAAGACCATAACAGTGTATCAATCACATCTGCTAGAAAAATGACAAAATAGATAATGAGAACCTTGAAAACTAGGGATGCCAAGCCCATGATGACGCTCTTCAGGTCGCTTGTTCTATCTAGGCTGGAATATTGCTGTGCACTAACAGCACCTTTCAAGGTAGATGAAATTGCTGACCTAGAACATATACAGAGAACCTTCACGGCACACATAACTGTAATAAAACACCTAAATTACTGGGAACGCTTGAAGTTCCTCAACCTGTACTCCCTAGAACGCAGGCAGGATAGATACATGATTATATACACTTTAAAATCCTAGAGGGATTAATACCAAACTTGCACACGAAAATCACTCCCTATGAAAGCAAAATACTTGGCAGACGATGCAACATCCCCGCAATGAAAAGCAGGGGTGCCACTAGCACGATAAGAGAGAACACAATAAGTGTCAGGGGTCCAAGACTGTTCAACTGCCTTCCTGCATACATAAGGGGGATTACCAGTAGACCTCTGGCTGTTTTCAAGAAGGCACTGGACAAGCACCTAAAGTCGGTACCTGACAAGCTAGGATGTGGTTTGTACGTCGGGTTGCGTGCGGCCAACAGTAACAGCCTGGTTGATCAGGCTCTGATCCACCATGAGGCCTGGTCACAGACCGGGCAGCGGGGTCGTTGACCCCCGAAACCCTCTCCAGGTATACTCCAGGTAATATACATAATTTAAAAGAGAGAAGAAAACAAGAGTTATAATAAATTAGTTTATTTTAACATGATGATGCTCATGGAGGGATATCACCATACCCAGCCCTTTTAGGGCAGGGTAGATGCCAAATCTAGAGCTTGCTACCATCTGCAGCTCGCAAGACTGCCCTTCCCGTCAGCCTCCCTGGGACGGGGAAGATGGCAGACCAGAGAGGCCTAGCTTCTCCCTACGAGCCCATTGTGGGTGGGGAACGTGGCTAGGCCTGGGGACATTTAGTCCCAGACAATGAGGGGGTACTTGTACCTCCTCCCATGGGAGACATAGGTCTCTGACACTCCCACGACAGGGAGCCGGAACCGGGTTGCCATCTGGAATAGACCCGGGCCGGGAGAATTTCCGGCGAATCAACACCTCCTGATGATGCTCTTTTGCTGTCTGTCTGTAGGAGAGAGGGTTTACATCCTCTATCCCTTGATCTCTCTCTCTCTCTCTCTCTCTCTCTCTCTCTCTCTCTCTCTCTCTCTCTCTCTCTCTCTCTCTCTCTCTCTCTCTCTCTCTCTTACTGGTGAAGATGGCTAAACAACATTATCTGTTGGCAAGATTTTTTTTTTTTTTTTTTGTATGTCTGAGTGCCATTAAAATCCCTCCCCCCAGAATTGTTGTAGCATGAAATGACACTGTAAGAGGCAGCTGGGGAAGGATTTCTTGAAAAATGGAGGTACCTAATATGCTGACCATGTGACAGTGTTAATATTAGGTCTTATGCTAGATTTTGTAAGGATGGTCTAATGAAGTGTGGAGTTGAAAGGTTTTCTTGCCTATCTATTGTCATGGCTTATTAATGGGGATTTGTGTACATATGTTTTTATAGCATTAAAAAATAATTTTATACAATTAAATTTGAAGTTTTCTTCAGGTTAATAAAAATTTTTGAAAATGACCCCTAGACTTTTATAAGGAAAGATAATTTTGCAAACCTGGTTTTATATATATATATATATATATATATATATATATATATATATATATATATATATAATATATATATAAATGAGATATATACAAAAAACCGACCCTGATGGAAATAATTCATAATTAGAGGAATTATTATAATATCCTAAGCATGGTTATGAACCTATAATATAATATACTGATCATTGGGCTAGAACACCAAACAGGGAGTAGAATGAAATTAGCTTAGAGGTGTCCACACCACCGTATGTCCTTGGATGGCGGGTACAACATCCAGTTCTGCTGGATGCGCTACTCTTAAGGATTGTGTGGTCTAGTGGTCTGAAGCTTCATGTGTTTTCGCTCACCATGAGGAGGGCCAAAGCAGCATGGGATCGACTCCTTGGCTAGTCGAAATGTTGTTATTGATCAATACCACTCGTTCGTGGGTACAATAATGTATATATATGTCGTGCCGAATAGGTAAAAATTGCTATTTTTTTTTCTTAAATAGCAACGCTCTTCTTGCCGAATAAGGCAAGCGAAAATTTGTCCGTGCAATAATTTCTCAAAAATCATTCTGAA
>WNWK01015744.1:40000-46892 GCA_009830355.1 Cherax destructor
CTCCATTAACGCTGATATAAACTCAGGACTGACTGTTGGAGGAGGGAGGGGGGCCCTGATGCTGCTCAAAGGATCTTGATCCAAGAAATTGAAGCTACCATCCGCTTCATAGAATCAAACCTGATTGATTTTGCCATTCTCCAAGCTATATGACTTTTAAGGATTTAAAACTTTTTCATGAATATGAAAATAATAATAATAATAATAATAATAATAATAATAATAATAATAATAATAATAATAATAATAATAATAATGTTAGTATACTCAGAGTTGGCAGTGTATTATTTCTCAACTTTAAAGTCACTTAAGTGACTCTCAAAAGTGAACAATAACAAGTAGTAATACTCCTCATGGTAGTGCAACTTCAACCTTCAGAATATCAACACTGGTGAAGTGTAACTAGGAAAGCTTCACGTAACTCTTGTCATGTTTAACCCTCCACTTAATTTTTATATAAATTAGACACATATGCAGCACTTGGGTATCTTTATTGAGGAAACGTTTCGCCACACAGTGGCTTCATCAGTCCAATACAAAGTAGAAAGTTGTAAGGAGAGGAGGAGTTTGAGGTAATCAGTCCCTCGGCCTGGAGTCGATGTGTTCAGTCCATCAATCTTGTTGGAAGTGCAGCACAAGGCCGTAGGCTTATATACTGTAGTCAGGTGAGGTGAAGCAGCAGGAGGCGGGGTCATAGTGGTACCATCCACTAGTCGAAGTAGGTCTTCGTCCAAAGGTTGGACAAGTGTTGAAGAATTCGTTTGTATCAAGATCCCAAGATGTTGCTGTGTCAGACAGGATGTAGATGAATGGTTCAGAGAACCTGTCTGACACAGCAACATCTTGGGATCTTGATACAAACGAATTCTTCAACACTTGTCCAACCTTTGGACGAAGACCTACTTCGAATAGTGGATGGTACCACTATGACCCCGCCTCCTCCTGCTTCACCTCACCTGACTACAGTATATAAGCCACCTCTACGGCCTTGTGCTGCACTTCCAACAAGATTGATGGACTGAACACATCGACTCCAAGACGAGGGACTGATTACCTCAAACTCCTCCTCTCCTTACACCTTTCTGCTTTGTATTGGACTGATGAAGCCACTGTGTGGCGAAACGTTTCCTCAATAAATATACCCAAGTGTTGAATATGTGTCTAATTTATAACTTGTCGGTTCTCTGAACCATTCATCTACAATTTTTATATAGATCATCCTCTACGATAACTTTTACGAAGTATCCTCTGGCCGGTTTCAAACTTTCCATACTGGTGTATCTACTTAGAAAGGGGTTGGGATTCTTATTGGAGTGAGTAGGTGCTAGTATGATAATTTCATTTTTTTGTGGGTGTCCCGTAGATCGATCGCTAGCGCACTCAGCTCACACACTGAGGTCCGGGGATCGAATCTCCTCCGGTACGGCTGGAAAACATTAGGGACGTGTTTCCATGAGACACCTGCTGTCCCTGTCCCTGTTCACTCATTAGTGTAAATTGGGAACCTGGGTGTTAGTCGACTGGTGTGGGTCGCATCCTGGGAGAAAAACTGACCTAATTTGCCCGAAATGCTCAGCATAACAAGCGGCTTTCTATGTAGTAGTATGTCATTGATGTCAGCTAGTTAGTTAGTTACCAATTTCTCCTAGGCACATGTCGATTAGACACTAGGCCTGTTGTATGTGTGTGTGTGTGTGTTCGTGTATATGTGTGTGTGTGTGCGCGCGCGCACGCGTGGGGCGGGGGGGTCGCTTGCCCAATGTGAGTCTACCAGGGAACCGCTTATAAACAAAATGAAGTCATAAAGTATCACAGTCCTGTATACCATGTACATGTACCTGTAGTAAATAAAGATATTATTATTATTATTATTATTTATGATGCACCCCATACCCATCCTGTGGTTGGTAGCCAAAAAATTACAGAGGTACATAAAGGGTCCAGGGACTGGGCCCCAAAGTTGTGATAGCGGAACAAGTTGCAAAGGTAATGAGCCATGCACACGTCTACACCTGATCACAATTGCAATAAGTTATTAATGCAAATATTAGCTTTATTGACAGTGAGCAAAGTCAGGGTATTTTTCCAGAATAGTTTGTAATATACTACTGTGGATAAAATACTTTGACATATTTTAAACATCTCTGAGTGAGTTGTCTCTGAATTCATTAATTTTATCGCACTCCACAACATAGTGACGCAAGGTGTGACAATAGTCCATCTGCAAAGTTTACATTTCGTTTAGTCTACATCTGGTGGTGGTGATTTAACCTCCCAAAGATACTTGTAACCCAGCCGGAGCCAGGCAGTAGTGACATCCAAGAGTCTGGTTATTTTTTTGGATGCACCATAGATATGTGGCTCCTCCTGCATGATAGAATGATGATTGATGGACTGACTGGTGTCAGTCTCCCTCTGCCTTAAGTCAATAAAGTTCAGTTGAAGTTCTTTTCATATTATTCTCAAACTGCTGGCTGACATGCCAATATTGTAATCTACTCTCTCTTTGAAAGCATATAACTTAGCCAATTCATCAGTTTTGTCATGCATTTGAAGACCAGTGTGAGATGGAATCCACAAAAGGTCCACTCTGACTCCACTTTCCACAATCCTAGCGTACCTTTGTCTGGCTTCTGACTCAAGCATGCCACAATTTATACTTAATGAGTTGAGAACATTTATAGATGACAGAGAATAAGTTAAAGTTTAAGTGTTAACCTTCGACACATGGACGCATTTGAGCGAAAGGAGTATAGCAAACAGTTCCCAGTTACTGATGCGTGCTCCAATTTCTTTATGAGAGCCATCACTCTGTATGACAACAGCAGCACTGCCAGCTGCACTAGTGGACTGGTGAACAGAACCATCAACATGAATAATTTGTGAAACAGTGTGCAGTGTGACTAAGTTATCAATACAGCTTAAGACATCCTGTTTGGCTTAAAGGCGAAGCTTTGGTTGTGATTTAAGATATTTTTTGGGGGGAAAATGGAAGGATGGAAGTTTGAAATGGGGTAATATTCCATGGAACAGGGAAGTGCCGTTGTTGCCTTATTTGACATAGATCATGTGTATCTGGTTCATGCGGAGGTCAGTTCCAGTTTTTTCGAGCCATCTGGAGGAGTGTTCACAAGTGGAGAGGAAAGTTTCGAAGGCTTCTGTGCAAGGGTTTGAATGGGATTGCCTGAGGATATTGACACCAGTGAGGATATTTCTTTTAGTAACACGATCTCTGATACTTGGAATATCATGTTCTTTCCGCATATTTAACATTTTGGCAATATGAGAGCATCCTAGGATGATCCTCATTGCTTCGTTCTGTAGTTTTTCCAGCCCTCCAAGCTTCCAGTCAGACACAAGAGCAATTAGTGACGAGGCATAATCAACCAACGATCTAATATAAGCAAAATACATAATTTTCACAATTTTAATATTAGCACCATACCTGGGATGAAAACCTGCGACAGTCTCGTCACAACAGGTCCAAGTGGTGGGTCCTCACAGCCTAGATACCTGTATTTGGTTACATATTCTAGTCGAGACCCATCATGCAACTGGATCTGGCGAACTGCGCCTCTCTGTCAAGGAGGACACCTATTGGGTATACGTATTTGTTTTATCAGTAGAGATAATCAACCCCAGGTCCTGACACGAGGCTAGTATATGGTTAAGGGTGTTGGAGAATCCGGTGGTGTGAATCATTATATCATCAGCAAAGCTAATCATATAATGATCGGGATGGCTAGGCATAGCATTAAGTAAGGCATTTATAGAATATTGAATAAGGTGGGACTGAGCACACCTTCCTGTGGGGTTTCTAATTAAAAATCTTTAGTTACACTTCTATGCCCCTGGAACAACACAGAAAACTTTCTGTTGGACAGGTAGGCTTTAATCCAACGGAGAAGCCATCCTTCTACATCCATTCTGGCAAGTTCACTAATGATTACATGTCGGTTGGCTACATCAAAAGCAGATTTAAGGTCAAGGAAGGTAGTATTTCTTTTTTATGAAAATGAATTCTATTAAATAAAAAGTATGCCTCTTGTAAATAGCTTCAATCTTTAATGGCTTTTGCATCTTTCAATGTCATCTTTAATGGTTGTTGTATCTTTTAATGGCATCTTTAATGACTGGCGCATCTTTAATGGCTTCTTTAATGGCTGATGCATCTTTTAATGGCGTCTTTAATGGTTGATGCATCTTATAATCCACAAGTTTCAGCTGTGTAGATACAAATTCGTCAATTTACTAACATAGTTAATAACGTGAACTCGCTAGATTCAAAGCAATTAGTGGAGAATGCCTGTTCTGATCGATTTCAAACTTTCAGCTGAGGTGGCTTTCTTTGAAAGAAAGTAGTACATTGATTTCGGCCTATGTAAGATTTAATTTCGTATTATTAAAGGTATACAATACCGACAAGTGATAACTACGACACATATACAATATACTTTCATATTTATATTGTAGATGAGTCCCACCTGCATTGCCGGTCACATTCTCAGGCATAGTCTTCTTCCAAGGTTTTCATTTATAACTTGATCACGCATTATCCGACTGACTTTAAATTTTTAGAACTGATGAACTATGGAAAAACAGACACAAATGCTGTATAATGCGATGTTTTAATGACTATGGATCGCACTGTACTGCATTTTTGTCTATGCTTCATCGTGTCTGTACTTAATACTAGTTATCTCCACTGATGAACTTTAACTAGGAGAAGATTCATGGAACTATTGTGATGAATACCTTGGTACAATATATCAAGGATTATGAATCTCCTTCATCTCCTCTGAAGCCGGACACGAGCCTAGTATGCAGCATACATTTCCTCTCTGGATGGCCATCCTGAGGCGCTGGAACATGAAAGTGGCTTCCCTTGGGTCCCTGGTGGTGTCGATGAGTCTGGAACCCAGTTCTTTAAGGAAACGTGTCGCATTTTTTTCCCATGATCCCAAGGTCTCTGATCCCACTGGGACAAAATGATACTGTTGGCTTATGTCCCTGTACTTGCTGATCTTGTACTCCTCCCTGTGGTCAGCAGCTCCTCCCTGTCGCCTGACACTGTGATGGATGTAGGTGTCAGTCAGCGTTGACACAGGTATAGTCCCATGCTAAGAGCTTGCCATTCTTCCAAGGATAGATGGTGATCCCGTCGGAGCGGTTTGCTGGGTTGTGGGTATTGTTGGCTGCTAGTGATCAGGGCTCTCTCTCGGCTGGGCATCCAGCTGTAGCAAGGGTTCTCTTTATGATGTCGTTGACTTCATTGTCTTGCATGCCAGCCCTTGGTTTTAGAACATTTACGACCATGTAGATCATATTGGTCGTCTTGCGCATCGCCGCAAATACACGTATATTCAGTGTATGTATGTATATGTATATATATATATATATATATATATATATATATATATATATATATATATATATATATATATATATATATATATATATATATATATATATATCGTGCCGATTAGGTAAAACTTGCTATTTTGGCTTAAATAGCAACGCTCACCTTGCCATATAAGACAAGTGAAAATTTGTGTATGCAATAATTTCGCCAAAATTATTCTGAACATAACGAAAAAATATATTTCATTGTGTTTGTTTATTATTAAATTAATGGTAACGTATCTAAAATATATTTAGTTGGGTTAGGTAGGTTTTCAAAGTTTCTCTTGGTACAAAATTATAAATTCTTACATTAACCTGGAATCTACCTGGAGAGAATTCCAGGGGTCAACGCCCCCGCGGCCCGGTCTGTGACCAGGCCTCCTGTTGGACCAGAGCCTGATCAACCAGGCTGTTACTGCTGGCCGCACGCAGTCCAACGTACGAACCACATCCCGGCTGATCAGGTACCGACTTGAGGTGCCTGTCCAGTGCCTGCTTGAAGACAGCCAGGGCTTGTGGTAATCCCTGATGTATGCTGGGAGGCAGTTGAACAATCTTGGGCCCTCACACTTATTGTGTTGTCCCTTAACGTGCTAGTGGCACCCTGCTCTTCATTGGGGGATGTTACATCGCCTGCCGAGTCTTTTGCTTTCGTAGGGAGTGATTTTTGTGTGCAAGTTTGGTACTAAGCCCCGAGGATTTTCCATGTGTATATAATAATGTATCTCTCCGCCTGCGTTCTAGAGAGTACAGGTTTAGGAACTTCAAGGGTTCCCAGTAGTTGAGGTGGTTTATCGCACTTATGCGTGCAGTGAAGGTTCTCTGCACATTTTCAAGGTCAGCAATTTCACCCGCCTTAAACGTATACGAGAAAATTATAGAAAGTACTTAATTTTAGATGAGTTCTTGCTAATTGACCAGTTTTACCTAATCGGCACGACATATATATATTTATATATATATATATATATATATATATATATATATATATATATATATATATATATATATATATATATATATATAGTGTGTGTGTGTGTGTGTGTACTCACCTATTTGTACTCACCTATTTGTGGTTGCAGGGTCGAGTCATAGCTCCTGGCCCCGCCTCTTCACTGATTGCTACTAGGTCCCTCTCTCCCTGCTCCATGAGCTTTATCAAACCTAGTCTTAAAACTATGTATGGTTCCTGCCTCCACTATGTCGCTTTCCAAGCTATTCCACTTCCTGACAACTCTATGACTGAAGAAATACTTCCTAACATCCCTTTGACTCATAGGAGTCTTCAACTTCCAATTGTGACCCCTTGTTTCTGTGTCCCCTCTCTGGAACATCTTGTCTCTGTCCACCTTATCTATTCCTCGCAGTATTTTATATGTCGTTATCATGTCTTCCCTAACCCTCCTGTCCTCTAGTGTCGTCAGGCCGATTTCCCTTAACCTTTCTTCGTAGGACAATCCCTTAGCTCTGGGACTAGTCTTGTTGCAAA
>WNWK01015745.1:0-46886 GCA_009830355.1 Cherax destructor
GAACATTTTTTTGGAAAAGGGGAAAAAAGAGGTTTTTGTGGCATTTATGGATTTGGAAAAAACGTATGATAGGGGGGAAAAAGGGGGAAATTTTTAAGATGTTGCGGTTTTATGGAATAGGAGGTAGGTTACTGAAAGCATTGAAGTTTTTTTTATGAGGAAATTGAGGCCGTTAGAGGTGTAGGGGGGAAAGGGGGCCCCATTTCCCAAAAAAAAGTGGGCCTTAGACAAGGATGTATGATTTCACCGTGGTTTTTAAAATATATTTATAGATGGGGTTGGAAGAGAAGGAATGCGAGGGTCTTGGAAAGGGGGTTGTGGGGTTAAAAAAAACCCATTAAATCAAAGGGGGGAATTGTCAGGGGTTTTTTCTGATGACACTGTGCTTTTGGGAGATTCTGAAGAGAAGTTGAGATTGGGATGAATTTGGTAGGGTTGAAAAAGAAGAAAATTGAAAAGTGAATATAGGAAAGAGTAAGGTGATGAGGATAAAAAAAAGATTAGGTGACGAAAGTTGGAATATCAGATTGGAGGGGAGAGAGTATGGAGGAGGTGAATGTATTCGAATTTGGGAGTGGAATGTCAGCAATGGGTCTATGAAGGATGAGGGGGAATCATAGAATTGATGAGGGAAAAAGGGTGAGTGGAGCACTTCGGGTCTGTGGAGACAAAGAACTTTGTCCATGGAAGTAAAGAAGGGAATGTTGAGAATATAGTTATCCAACACTTTATATGGGTGTGAAGCATGGGTGATGAATGTTGCAACAGGAGAAGGCTGGAGGCAGTGGAGATGTCATGTCTGGGTCAATGTGTGGTGTGAATATAACGGGGAATTCGGAGTTTGGAAATTAGGAGGAGGTGCGGGATTACCAAAACTATTATCCAGAGAGCTGAGGAGGGTTGTTGAGGGGTTCGGACATGTAGAGAGAATGGAACAACAGAATAACCCGGGGTGTAAAATCTGTAGGGAGGGAAGGCGGGGTAGGGGCCGGGCCTAGGAAAGGTTGGAGGGAGGGGGTAAAGGAAGTTTTTGTGCGAGGGGCTTGGACTTCCAGCAAGATGTGGAGGGGATTTATAGGAGTGAATGGAGACAAATGGTTTTTAATACTTGGTGCTGTTGGAGGGAGCAAAGTATTTATGAAGGGATTCAGGGAAAGGGAAGGACTTGAGTCCTGGAGATGGGAAGTACTGTGTCTGCACTCTGAAGGAGGGTGTTAATGTTGCAGTTTTATAACTTAGGTAAAGCACCCTCTGGCAAGACAGTGATGGAGTGAATGATGATGAAAGTTTTTGTTTTTTGGGCCACCCTGCCTTGATTGGAATCGGCCATGGTTAATAAAAAATAAAAAATACTGTGACGGCATACACGTATAACCTGTATATAGGAGACTGACACTTATGATGACGTTTTGGTCCAACTTGGACCATTAACTACTAGTTTCTTACCAAAGCAAGATGACCCAAAGAAGGAAATGCATTTACCATCACTCATTCAATATCTGTCTTGCTAGAAATGTGCAGACGTCACAGTTCAAATGACTGCAGCATCCTCTCATCCTTCAGAGTGCAGGCACTCTATTTCCCTTCTCCAGAACTCAGGTCTGGCTAACTAGCTTCCTTGAGTCATTTCATAAATGTTACAGTGCCCACACTCCAACAGCATGTTAAATCCCAAAAAGCCATTTGAGTAATGTACAGTAATATGTAATGTGTGAATTTACTTGCAAAATAAATACAAAGGATTTCAATTGAGATGCCACTTACACAAATATGTTTGAGTGTTGTTCATGCAAGGATAATAATAATAATAATCTTTATTTCTACAAGTACATGTACAATGTAGACAGGCCTACCTGACATCAATGACATACTACTACATAGAAAGCCCCTTGTTATCTAGAGCATTTCAGACAAATTAGGTCAATTTTGTCCCCAGGATGCATCCACACCAGTCGACTAACACCCAAGTACCTATTTTACTGCTAGGTGAACAGGAACAGTGGTGTCTTAAGGAAACACATCCTAATGTTTCCAGCCATACTGGGGATTGAACCGTGGACCTCACTGTGTGAGCTGAGTGCACTAGCAATCCAGCCACAGACACACATCACTTAAATCCTTGTGAATTAGTTAGCATATATGAGTTAATTTTTCCTAACTATGAGCTGTGTTGAATGTAGTGTCATATCAGTAATTTTATATTGCAGGACCAAGGTGTGTGTGCCTTGTTATCTGTGGGTAGCATAACTGCTGCATTGGAGCAGTTGGTACAGCAGCATTATCACCAGAGAGCAGCATTGCTACTTGCAGCAGCTCAACAGCTTCAAGTGGTGCCCAACACACAGCAGCAGCCACAGCAGCAGCAGCAGCAGCAACTAACAGCGTCTACATCCTTAGGTTCACAATCAGGTTTCTCTCCTGTTCTCTCTGGTGCTGCTTCTTTGGCTTCATTTGCTGAAAACATTCACAGGTAAAGTTAAACATTGGTATTTTTATAAGTAACCCACAAATTGGAAATAAATCCTAAGGACAATTAATCTTACAACAAGTTCTGAATCATTATCAAGTCATGACTAACATTTCAAAATAGCGAGGGTCACCCCAATACATAAAGGAGGAGATCAAACAGACCTGAATAACTACAGGCCGATATCTAACTTCACCCCTTCTCTCCAAAATCTTTGAAAATTAATTCATAGACAAATATATTCCTACCTCACCTCCAACAACGTACTCAACCACTGTCAATTTGGATTCAGGCCTAATAAAAATACAAATGGTGCTATTATACACATGCTAGAAATAATTTACACCGCTCTCGAGAAAAAAGAAATCCCAGTGGGAATCTTCATTGATTTACGTAAAGCTTTTGATACAGTTGACCATGATCTGTTACACCTAAAATTATCACACTATGGTATAAGAGGACACTCCCTCAACTACCTAAAATCATACCTTAGCAACAGAAACCAATATGTGTACACAAATGGAGCTAGCTCCACCGCGCAAACTATTACCGTAGGTGTCCCACAGGGAAGTGTTCTTGGCCCACTACTCTTTCTCATTTACATTAACGACCTACCAAATGCATCTCAACTACTCAAACCCATACTTTTTGCAGATGACACTACATACGTTATCTCGCACCCAAGCCCAGACATACTAGCCAACACTGCAAATACTGAATTGCAGAAAATATCTACCTGGATGATGACCAACAAACTTACTCTCAATATTGATAAAACATTTTATCCAGTTTGGGAACAGAGCTACAAACGCACCACTTAACATAATGATAAACGGGTCCCCTATCACAAAACTCACAAGAGGGAAAATTCTTAGGAATCCATCTTGACAGTGGCCTCAAATTTCAGACACATATACAACAAATTTCCAAGAAAGTCTCAAAGACCGTGGGAATACTATCCAAGATACGGTACTATGTTCCACAACCAGCTCTCCTTACCCTATATCACTCACTCATTTACCCCTACCTCACCTATGGAATCTGCGCATGGGGCTCTACATCAATAACTCATCTCAGACCACTAATAACACAACAAAAGGCAGCAGTTAGAATGATAACAAATTCACACTCCAGACAACATACTCCACCAATATTCAAAACCTAAACTTACTCACCATACAAGACATCCATACTTTTTACTGTGCCTATTACATACATAGAACACTCTATGCAAATATTAACCCACCACTCAAACTTCTCCTTACCAATTTTAACAGGACACATGACCATAACACTAGACACAGATCACTCCTCGATGTTCCCGTGTCCATCTAACACTATGTAAAAACTCAATGCATATAAAGGCACGAAAATTTGGAATTCATTACCTGTCATTGCCAAAGAAACCCTGCCTGTACCCCAATTCAAAACGATGCTAAAAACCACCTTCTCACCCAAAGCTAAATGCTCAATATCAAACATTCCCAACAAAGTAGAATAATCACTTAATGTAAAACCTGACTAATCACTTAAATGTAAAACCTGTTATGAATAATACATACTAAGCTAATATTTCCATAACATTTACATTATAATGACCACGTAAACTGTAACTGCAATGCAACTAATTGTTTTAAATTGTTATCTCACTCAATTAGTTGCATTGCTACAATTAATTGATATGTTCAACTTATATTCAAACTTTATAACTTAGATAGCAATTTACTTATTTATAAATTATCAACCATAACTTTACCATGTAGTCTAAATTAAGTAGCCTAAGAATGCTCGCAATGCATAGATATTAGGCTTTTGCATTACATCTCATTATAACTAGTATATCTTGTCTACCATGTATCATTGTACATGTCTCAATAAAGTTTATATTATTATTTTTTTTTATTAACACATCGGCCGATTCCCACCAAGGCAGGGTGGCCCGAAAAGAAAAACTTTCATCATCATTCACTCCATCACTGTCTTGCCAGAGGGTGCTTTACACTACAGTTATAAAACTGCAACATTAACACCCTCCTTCAGAGTGCCGGCACTGTACTTCCCATCTCCAGAACTCAAGTCCGGCCTGCCGGTTTCCCTGAATCCCTTCATAAATGTTACTTTGCTCACACTCCAACAGCACGTCAAGTATTAAAACCATATGCCTCCATTCACTCCTATCAAATACGCTCACACATGCTTGCTGGAAGTCCAAGCCCTCGCACACAAAACTTCCTTTACCCTCTCCTCCAACCTTTCCTAGGCCGACCCCTACCCCGCCTTCTCCTCCACTACAGATTTATACACTCGAAGTCACTCTGTCTCGTCTCCATTCTCTCTACATGTCCAAACCACCTCAACAACCCTCCTCAGCTCTCTGGACAATCGTTTGGTAATCCCGCACCTCCTCCTAATTTCCAAACTCCGAATTCTCTGCATTATATTCACACCACACATTGACCTCAGACATGACATCTCCACTGCCTCCAGCCTTCTCCTCGTTGCAACATTCATCACCCATGCTTCACACCCATATAAGAGCGTTGGTATAACTATACTCTCATACATTCCTCTTTACTTCCATGGACAAGTTCTTTGTCTCCACAGACTCCGAAGTGCTCCACTCACCCTTTTCCCTCATCAATTCTATGATTCACCTCATCCTTCATAGACCCATCCGCCGACATGTCCACTCCCAAATATCTGAATACATTCACCTCCTCCATACTCTCTCCTCCAATCTGATATCCAATCTTTCGTCACCTATTCTTTTTGTTATCCTCATCACCTTACTCTTTCCTATATTCACTTTCAATTTTCTTCTTTTACACACCCTACCAAATTCATCCACCAACCTCTGCAGCTTCTCTTCAGAATCTCCCAAAGCACAGTGTCATCAGCAAAAAGCAACTGTGACAACTCCCACTTTGTATTTGCTTCTTTATCTTTTAGCCCAACACCTCTTGCCAAGACCTCGCATTCACTTCTCTTACAACCCCATCTATAAATATATTGAACAACCACGGTGACATCACACATCCTTGTCTAAGGCCCACTTTTACTGGGAAATAGTCCCCTTCCCTCCTACACACTCTAACCTGAGCCTCACTATCCTCATAAAAACTCTTCACTGCTTTCAGTAACCTTCCTCCTATTCCATACACCTGCAACATCTGCCACATTGCCCCCTATCTACCCTATCATACGCCTTTTCCAAATCCATAAATGCCACAAAACATCTTTACCCTTATCCAAATACTGTTCACCTATATGTTTCACTGTAAACACTTGGTCTACACACCCCTACCTTTCCTAAAGCCCCTTGTTCATCTGCTATCCTGCTTTCTGTTTACTCTTTAATTCTTTCAATAATAACTCTACCATACACTTTACCAGGTACACTCAACAGACTTATTCCCTATAATTTTTGCACTCTCTTTTGTCCCCTTTGCCTTTATACAAAGGAACAATACACGCCTCTGCCAATCCCTAGGTACCTTACCCTCTTCCATACATTTATTAAATAATAGCACCAACCACTCCAAAATTATATCCCCACCTGCTTTTAACATTTCTATCTTTATCCCATCAATCCCAGCTGCCTTACCCCTTTCATTCTACCCACTGCCTCACGAACTTCCCCTACACCCACAACTGGCTCTTCCACACTCCTACAAGATGTTATTCCTCCTGCCCTACACACGAAATCACAGCTTCCCTGTCTTCATCAACATTTAACAAATCCTCAAAATATTCTCTCCATCTTCCCGATACCTCTAACTTCCATTTAATAACTCTCCTCTCCTATTTTTAACTGTCAAATCCATTTGTTCTCTAGGCTTCCTCAACTTATTAATCTCATTCCAAAACTTTTTCTTATTTTCAACAAAATTTGCTGATAACATCTCACCCACTCTCTCATTTGCTCTCTTTTACATTGCTTCACCACTCTTTTAACCTCTCTTTTCTCTCCATATACTCTTCCCTCCTTGCATCACTTCTACTTTGTAAAACCTCTCATATGCTAACTTTTTCTCCCTTACCACTCTTTACATCATCATTCCACCAATCGCTCTTCTTCCCTCCCGCACCCACTCGCCTGTAACCACAAACTTCTGCTGAACACTAACACTACATTTTTAAATCTACCCCATACATCTTCGACCCCATTGCCTACACTCTCACTAGCCCATCTATCCTCTAATAGTTGTTTATATCTTACCCTAACTGCCTCCTCTTTTAGTTTATAACCTTCACCTCTCTCTTACTTACTGCTTCTATTTTCCTTGTATCCCATCTACCTTTTACTCCCACTGTAGCTATAACTAAAAAGTGATCTGATATATCTGTGGCCCCTCTATAAACATGTACATCCTGAAGTCTACTCAACAGTCTTTTATCTACCAATACGTAGTCCAACAAACTACTGTCATTACGCCCTACATCATATCTTGTATACTTATTTATCTTCTTTTTCTTAAAATATGTATTACCTATAACTAAACCCCTTTCTATACGAAGTTCAATCAAAGGGCTCCCATTATCATTTACACTTGGCACCCCAAACTTACCTACCACACCCTCTCTACATGTTTCTCCTACTTTAGCATTTAGGTCCCCTACCACAATTACTCTCTCACTTGGTTCAAAAGTTCCTATACATTCGCTCAACATCTCCCAAAATCTCTCTCTCCTCTACACTCCTCTCTTCTCCAGGTGCATACACGCTTATTATGACCCACTTTTCGCATCCGACCCTTATTTTAATCCACATAATCCTTGAATTTACACATTTATATTCTCTCTTCTCCTTCCATAACTGATCCTTCAACATTATTGCTACCCCTTCCTTAGCTCTAACTCTCTCAGATACTCCTGACTTAATCCCATTTATTTCTCCCCACTGAAACTTGCCTACCCCCTTTAGCTTTGTTTCGCTTAGGGCCAGGACATCCAACTTCTTTTCATTCATAACATCAGCAATCATCTCTTTATCATCCGCACTACATCCACGCACATTCAAACAACCCAGTTTTATAAAGTTTCTCTTCTTCTCTTTTTTAGTAAATGTGTACAGGAGAAGGGGTTACTAGCCCATTGCTCCCGGCATTTTAGTCGCCTCATACAACACGCATGGCTTACGGAGGAAAGATTCTTTTCCACTTCCCCATGGACAATAGAGAAAATAAAAAGAACAAGAGCTATTAACCCTTTGGGGGTCGACAGGCCTTCTCAGGAAAGTGTTCCTGGGGTCGAAATTTTTTTGGAAAAAAAAAAATTAATTTTTTCTACGAAATGATAGAGAATCTTTTTCCGATCATAACGCCACCAAAATTATGAAATTTGATCGAAAACTAACGGAATTATGCTTTCGCGAAGTTAGCGGCAGCCATGACACTTACGCATCGACGATTTTGCCCACTTTGAGCCCTATTTTCGACAAATTCCAATGTGTCAGTCTCCTAAAATTATAGCTATTTCACTAGATCTCCATTTCGTCTATCGATTGCGTACATGAAACCGCCTATTTACCAATTTCATCTACCCAAAATAGTGGTCAGAAAATGGAAATTTTCCAATTTCACACAAATTTCAAACGATGCCAATTTCAAAATAGTGTCCAGAGTAAACAAGGCAGACATTCCTGGCACTAAAATAACATGTTCTCTGTTCATTAGTCACGCCTCCAGGCCCCTGTTCCTTTACTTTTGCTTTTCATTTTGAATTTTTATTCTCACAAAAATAGAAGATTTACTGTTATGTATATAACTGCATCATTGTAAAAATGGTATAAATAATATCAGAGCACTTGTGCATGAATATAAGACTCGCCAGTGTATGTGTATTGAGGCATGGTGTGATTTGTTTACTTGAACATCGTCAAAATCAAACATTTTCACTACTTTGAGCTCAATTTCAAGGTACTTGTCATTGTCATACCAATCAAAATCATCTTTATTTCTGTAATATATTTTCCATTCTATCAAATGAGACCAAGAAAACGAGAATACATCAATAAAAACTATACGAAAATCGACTGCAAAGTCGTTGTTTTAATCGAAAAAACGGTCAGAGTTTTTTTCACTCATTATGCAGTGTGTACTGCAGGATTTTTTTATACTGCGCACACTGACCACACAGACCCATTCTTTCATATGTATGCCTACCAGACGTTTTCTGCCTAAATTGAGGCCGCTAGAATTTGGGCGTACTAGTACGGCACCAACCCCTGCTCGTAAAACGTACTAGTACGGCACCGACCCCAAAGGGTTAAGAAAAGAAGAAAACCTAGATGTGTGTATGTATATATATATGCATGTGCATGCCTGTGTAGTGTGACCTAAAGTGTAAGTAGAAGTAGCTAGATACAGTGGACCCCCGAGTTTCGTAAAAACTTCACTCCTGAAGTCTGCTCAAGTGCCATTACCGAACAAATTTACTCCCTTAAGGAAAATGTCACGTAGGTTAGTCTATTTCAGACCCCCAAAAATACTTTTCCACAAGCACTTACAATATTATACTTACATAAATGTACGATTTCGGGTTTACGAAACTCGGGGTCCACTGTATACCTGTTATCCAGCGTGTTTATGAGACAGAAAAAGACACCAGCAATCCTACCATCATGTAAAACAGTTTCAGGTTTCTGTTTCACAGTCACCTGGCAGGATGGTAGTACCTCCCTGGGTGGTTGCTGTCTACCAACCTACTAATATATATATATTTTTTTTACACGTCGGCCATTTCCCACAGAGGCAGGGTGACCCAAAAAGGAAAAAACTTTCACCATCATACATACATAATCACTGTCTTTGCATAGGTGCTCAGATACGACAGTTTAGATGTCCCTCCAAACTGCCCTTATCCCAAACCCCTCCTTTAAAGTGCAGGCATTGCACTTCCCATTTCCAGGACTCGAGTCAAGCTAACCAGTTTCCCTGAATCCTTTCACAAAATATTGCCCTGCTCACACTCCAACAGCTTGTCAGGTCCCAAAAGCCATTCGTCTCCATTCACTCTTAACACGCTCACACATGCGTGCTGCATGTCCAAGCCGCTTGCACACAAAACTTCTTTCACCCCATCCCTCCAGCCGTTCCTAGGATGATTCCCATAATTTAATCCCACCCCTCTCCCCAACACCCTAGCATTTACTTCTTTTACAACCCCATCTATAAATATGTTAAACCACCATGGTGACATTACACATTCCTGTCTAAGACCTACTTTTACTGGGAAGTAATCTCCCTCTCTCCTACACATCCTAACCTGAGCCTCACTATCCTCATAAAAACTCTTCACAGCATTTAGTAACTTACTACCTATTCCATACACTTGCAACATCTGCCACATTGCTCCCCTAGCCACCCTATCATATGCCTTTTGTAAATCCATAAATGCAATGAAAACATCCATACCTTTATCTAAATATTGTTCACTTATATGCTTCAATGTAAACACTTGGTCTACACATCCCCTAATACCTCTAATTCTTTCAATAATAACCCTACCATACACTACCTGGTATACTCAGTAAACTTACCCTATAATTTTTACAACTATAGGTAGTAGGTTGGTAGACAGCAACCGCCCAGCGAGGTACTACCGTCCTGCCAAGCGAGTGTAAACAGAAACATGTAATTGTTTTACATGATGGTAGGATTGTTGTCTTTTTCTGTCTCATAAACATGGAAGATTTCAAGTACGTCTTGCTACTTCTCTTTACACTTAGGTCATACTACATATGCATGTACATGCATATATATATATACAGTGGTACCTCGAGTTACGATGCTGTCATCTTACGTTATTTTCGAGTACCAATATTTATAACGTAAAAAAATTGATTGCGAGTAACGATGTTTGCTTTGTGTAACGACATTCGTACCGGACGTGTCCGCCTGGCGCCCAGCTGAGCGCGCACTCCAGGGAGCGTCAGTGTGCTATTGTTTACAAGCGAGAGCGACCACCCACCCACACCCACGCATTCATACCAGTATATTGTCATTATTCCACTGTTTTTAGTGCTTGCAACTGCTAAATAAGCCACCATGGGCCCCAAGAAAGCTCCTAGTGCCAAGCCTGTGGTAAAGAATGTGCAGGGAGTGAAGCATTCATGCAGGGAGTGTAGCATTTATGCAGGGAGTGTATCAGGCATGCAGGGAGTGTATCAGGCATGCAGGGAGTGTATCAGGCATGCAGGGAGTGTAGCAGGGATGCAGGGAGTGTAGCAAGGATGCAGGGAGTGTAGCAGGGAGTGTAGCAGGGATGCAGGGAGTGTAGCAGGGAGTGTAGCAGGGATGCAGGGAGTGTAGCAAGGATGCAGGGAGTGTAGCAAGGATGCAGGGAGTGTAGCAAGGATGCAGGGAGTGTAGCAAGGATGCAGGGAGTGTAGCAAGGATGCAGGGAGTGTAGCAAGGATGCAGGGAGTGTAGCAAGGATGCAGGGAGTGTAGCAAGATGCAGGGAGTGTAGCATTCATGCAGGGAGTGTAGCATTCATGCAGGGAGTGTAGCATTCATGCAGGGAGTGTAGCATTCATGCAGGGAGTGTAGCATTCATGCAGGGAGTGTAGCATTCATGCAGGGAGTGTAGCATTCATGCAGGAGTGTAGCATTCATGCAGGGAGTGTAGCATTCATGCAGGGAGTGTAGCATTCATGCAGGGAGTGTAGCATTCATGCAGGGAG
The DNA here is from genome assembly GCA_009830355.1 of Cherax destructor. Taxonomy (NCBI): domain Eukaryota; kingdom Metazoa; phylum Arthropoda; class Malacostraca; order Decapoda; family Parastacidae; genus Cherax; species Cherax destructor. The sequence continues at coordinate 11,153 of WNWK01015745.1, forward strand.
TGTAGCAGGGATGCAGGGAGTGTAGCAAGGATGCAGGGAGTGTAGCAAGGATGCAGGGAGTGTAGCAAGGATGCAGGGAGTGTAGTAGGCATGCAGGAGTGTAGCATTCATGCAGGGAGTGTAGCATTCAAAGAAAAGGCCAGTAACCCCAGAAAGAACTTGGTACCTGCAGTGTTAATGGAAGGGATTCCCTTCCAAACACTAGCATACTACTCCACCTTCTCCCTCCTCCACACATCAACAACTCTTCAATAAATGTAAGTGACATGTTATTGTACAATATTTACATGTGTATTTATTTATTGTTCATTAAATTGTGTATTATTTAATGTCAAAAAGTTCTAACAAATATTTTATTTAACTACTTTTGGAAGTCTTGGACGGATTAAATTTATTTCCATTATTTCTTATGGGGAAAATTGATTCGAGTAACGATTGTTTCGCCTTAAGATATGCCCTCTGACGGGTTAATATCGTAAGTCGAGGTACCACTGTAGTATATACATACCCATCTGGATTTTCTTACTAGTTCTTGTTAATTACCTCTTATCTCCATGGGGAAGTGGAATAGAATTCTTAATCTGTAAGCCATGCGTGTCGTAAGAGGCAAGTAAATGCTGGGATCAAGGGGCTAGTAACCCCTTCTCCTGTATACACTTACTAAAATTAAAAAGAGAAACTTTTGTTTTTCTTTTTGAGCCACCCTGCCTTGGTGGGATATGGGCGGTTTGTTGAAAAAATTTTTTTACAATTTCTTTTGTCGGCTTCCCTCTATATAAATGAACTATACACACACACACTGCCAATCCCTAGGTACCTTCCCCTTTCAAACATTTACTGAACAAATGTACCAACCACTCAACACTATACCCCTGCTTTTAAAATTTAAGTCATTATTCCATCAGTTCCAGCTGCTTTCATTCTACCTAATGCCTCATGCACCTCCCCCATGCTCACACCCAGCTCTTCTTTGCTCCTAAAAAATGTTATACCTCCTTGACCAATGCATGAAATTATTGCCTCCCTCTCTTCATCAACATTTAACAGTTTCTCAAAATATTCCTGCCATCTTCCCAATACCTCCAACTCCCCCATCTACTAACTCCCCTACTCTGTTATTAACTGTCAAATCCATTAATTCCCTAGGCTTTCTTAACCTATTTATCTCACTCCAAAATTTTGTTCTTATTCTCAGCAAAATTTGTTAACAGCATCTCACCTATTCTTATCATTTGTTTCTCCTTATGCACTCCCTCGCCACTTTCTTCACCTGTTTTACTCTCCATATATACTCCACCCTTCTTATATCACTTCTGCTGTGTGAAAACCTCCCATAAGCAACCTTTTTTTCTTATCACACCCTTTACCTCCTCATTCCACCAATCACTTCTCTTTCCTCCTGCACCCACCCACCCTCCTATAGCCACAAACCTCTGCCCCGCCTTATTTGCTTTAATGTCACTATGGTGTTAATCCTTTGAGGGTCGAGACCCCAGATCATTAACTCACTCTCAGGGTCAAAAAATTTATAAAAAAAAAAATCTTATGAAATGATAGAGAATCTTTTCCCGAGGGTAATGACACCAGAAGTACGAATTTTGATGGAAAGCTTATGAAATTACGCTCTTGCGAAGTTAGCAATATCAGTGATATTTACGCATCAGTAATTTCGCCCACTTTGAGCCCTATTTTTGGCCAACTCCATTGTTCCAGTCGGCTAAAATCATAGCTATTTCACTAGAATTCCATTTGTTCTATCGATGGAGTACAAAAAAACCGCTCACTTATAGATTTCAACTACCCAATAAAGTGGTCAGAAATTGGCAATGTGGCCAATTTCACACAAATTTAAAAAGATGCCAATTTCAAAATAGGGTCCAGAATAAAGACAGGCATTCCTGGCACTAAAATAACATTTTCTCTGTTCATTAGTCATGTCTCCAGGCTCCTCTTTTATTACTCATGCTTTCCATTTTAAATTTTTCTCACAAAAAATAGTTAAGCAGACTACTGCATTATTGTAAAAACAGAATAAATAGTATCAGCGCACTTGTGAAAAAATATTAGATTCACCAACTGATGTGTATTGGACGTGTGGCGTGATTTGTTTACTCTTGAACATTGGCAAAAATTGAACATTTCCGCTACTTTGAGCTCAATTTCAAGATACTTTTCATCGAGAAACCAATCAAAATCATCTCTATTTCTGTAATATATCTTCCATTCTATCAAATGAGATCACGAAAACGAGAATACAACCATAAATACCATGTGAAAATACACTGCAAAGTCGTTGTTTTAAACCAAAAACACGGTCGGAGCTTTTTTTCGCATTATGCACTGCGTGCTGCAGGATTTTTTTTATACTTTGCACACTGATCATGCAGACCCATTCTCTCACATGTAGGCCTACCAGCTTTCTCCCGCTTGATTTGAAGGCACAAGGGTTAATTTTGAATTTCCCCAAGAAAATTAAACAGGGTAGACAGATACAGTAACTGATGCAGCAAGAGAAAAAAAAACTTGTTGAAACTAAGTACACTGATTAGCCATAGGAATATTAACCCTTTCAGGGTCAAGACCCCTGATTTAACTCATTCTCAGGGTCGAAAAATTTTCGGGGAAAAAATAAATTATTTTTTCTTATGAAATGAGAGAGAATCTTTTTCCGATCATAATGACACCAAAAGTATGAAATTTGGTGAAAAACTAACGGAATTATGCTCTCGCAAAGTTAGCGGTATTGACGATATTTACGCATCGGCGATTTCGCCCACTTTGAGCCTTATTTTCGGCCAATTCCAATGTGCCAGTCTAATAAAATTATAGCTATTTCACTAGAATTCCATTTGTTCTATCGATTGAGTACAAGAAACTGCCAATTTACCGATTTCAACTACCCAATAAAGTGGTCAGAAATTGGCAATTTGGCCAATTTCACACAAATTTCAAAAGATGCCAATTTCAAAATAGGGTCCAGAATAAACAAGACAGACATTCCTGGCACTAAAATAACATTTTATATGTTCATTAGTCACATCTCCAGGCATCTCTTACATTACTTTTGCTTTCCATTTTGAATTTTTATTCTCACAAAAAATTCAAGATTTTCTGTTATGTATACAGGTCTCCCTCAACATTCGCGAGGGTTAGGGGATCAAGAGCCTCGCGAATGTTGAAAAATCGCGAATGTTTGGTGCCCCAATATATTGTAGGGAAATATAATACAATACTGCTTCCTTAACCTATTGAACCACGAACAATCATAAAACACCTGAAAACATCGTAAAATAATGTATTATATACATGTTATTTTGACATGAGCTGGCTGTGGAGGGAGGCCTGTAATAGTATAATTATACAATACGTATTTTATAGTGTTGTGAAGTGTCATGGGGAATCAAGAGTTACTGACACACTACTGCTTCTCCCTCTGCTGTAGTTCTGCCCACTTTGTAATGATGCCAAATGTTGAATTAAATATGTATACATTAGAAAAAAAAATAAAATAAAAATGAAGCTCCAACTTGATAACTTTATTTTAATTTGCATTACTCATATATTACAGAAAACAATAAAAAAGTAAAATACACATACAACAAGTTAAGCTTACAGAAAAATACATTAAATTCACCATCTAACATTGTTACGAAGTGGGAGGAGCTATTGGAGGGAGGGAGAGGCGCAGTAACATTCAGTGTGGTGAGTCGTCATGGGTGTTGGATGTTAGCCTTAGTGCTAATAAAATGTTGTGTAATTACACTAATATTAGTAATAAAGATTATCTATCTATTACATTTATTCCAAATTGATATCAGAAACACGATATATACACTAGAACTGTAATAAAGACGCTGAAATGAATAATATATGCCATATTATAAGAGTGGGGTAAAAGCAGGCAGGCTGCCACTCATAAGAGATGTTTACATCAGGGTAAACATGCCTAAATCACTCTTGTCAAAAGAACAAATGCAAATACAGTGGTCTCTCAGTTTTCGATGAAAATTCGTTCCAGAATGCTGCTCAAGTGCCATTTCCAAACGAATTTACTTCCTTAAGAAATAATGTCACGTAGGTTAGTCTATTTCAGACCCCCAAAAATACACTTGCAACATCACTTACGAAAATACACTTACATAAATGTTCGAGTTTGGAGATGCACGAAAACCGAGGGACCACTGTATAGCATTTAATATTTTTAGAATAATAATAATTTATAATAACTGATCACTTTAAATTATTTTTTTTATTAACACATCGGCCGATTCCCACCAAGGCAGGGTGGCCCGAAAAAGAAAAACTTTCATCATCATTCACTCCATCACTGTCTTGCCAGAGGGGTGCTTTACACTACAGTTATAATACTGCAACATTAACACCCCTCCTTCAGAGTGCAGACACTGTACTTCCCATCTTCAGGACTCAAGTCCGGCCTGCCGGTTTCCCTGAATCCCTTCATAAATGTTACTTTGCTCACACTCCAACAGCACGTCAAGTATTAAAAATCATTTGTCTTCATTCACTCCTATCAAATACACTCACACATGCTTGCTGGAAGTCCAAGCCCCTCGCACACAAAACCTCCTTTACCCCCTCCCTCCAGCCTTTCCTAGGCCGACCCCTACCCCGCCTTCCCTCCACTACATTCTCTCTACATGTCCGAACAACCTCAACCCCTCATCAGCTCTCTGGATAATAGTTTTGGTAATGCAGCACCTCCTCCTAATTTCCAAACTCCGAATTCTCTGCATTATATTCACACCACACATTGACCTCAGGCATGACATCTCCACTGCCTCCAGCCTTCTCCTCGTTGCGACATTCATCACCCAAGCTTCACACCCATATAAGCGTGTTGGTATAACTATACTCTCATACATTCCCCTCTTTACTTCCATGGACAAAGTTCTTTGTCACCACAGACTCCGAAGTGCACCACTCACCCTTTTCCCCTCATCAATTCTGTTTCACCTCATCCTTCATAGACCCATCTGCTCCCAAATATCTGAATACATTCACCTCCTCCATACTCTCCCTCCAATCTGATATCCAATCTTTCGTCACCTAATCTTTTTATCCTCATCACCTTACTCTTTCCTATATTCACTTTCAATTTTCTTCTTTTACATACCTTACCAAATTCATCCACCAACCTCTGCAACTTCTCTTCAGAATCTCCCAAAAGCACAGTGTCATCAGCAAAAAGCAACTGTGACAACTCCCACTTTGTATTTGATTCTTTGTCTTTTAATCCCACGCCTCTTGCCAAGACCCTCGCATTCACTTCTCTTACAACCCCATCTATAAATATATTGAACAACCACGGTGACATCACACATCCTTGTCTAAGGCCTACTTTTACTGGGAAATAATCTCCCTCTCTCCTACACACTCTAACCTGAGCCTCACTATCCTCATAAAAGCTCTTCACTGCTTTCAGTAACCTACCTCCTATTCCATACACCTGCAACGTCTGCCACATTGCTCCCCTATCCACCCTATCATATGCCTTTTCCAAATCCATAAATGCCACAAAAACCTCTTTACCCTTATCCAAATACTGTTCACCTATATGTTTTACTGCAAACACTTGGTCTACACACCCCCTACCTTTCCTAAAGCCCCCTTGTTCATCTGCTATCCTGCTTTCTGTCTTACTCTTAATTCTTTCAATAATAACTCTACCATACACTTTATCTGGTATACTCAACAGAATTATTCCCCTATAATTTTTGCACTCTCTTTTGTCCCCTTTGCCTTTATACAAAGGAACAATACACGCTCTGCCAGTCCCTAGGTACCTTACCCTCTTCCATACATGTATTAAATAATAGCACCAACCACTCCAAAACTATATCTCCTCCTGTTTTTAACATTTCTACCTTTATCCCATCAATCCCAGCTGCCTTACCCCCTTTCATTCTACCCACTGCCTCATGAACTTCCCCCACACTCACAACTGGCTCTTCCACACTCCTACAAGATGTTATTCCTCCTTGTCCTATACACGAAATCACAGCTTCCCTGTCTTCATCAACATTTAACAACTCCTCAAAATATTCCCTCCATCTTCCCGATACCTCTAACTCTCCTCTCCTATTTTTAACTGTCAAATCCATTTGTTCCCTAGGCTTCCTTAACTTATTAATCTCACTCCAAAACTTTTTCTTATTTTCAACAAAATTTGTTGATAACATCTCACCCACTCTCTCATTTGCTCTCTTTTTACATTGCTTGACCACTCTCTTAACACACACTTTTTTTCTTCATATACTCTTCCCTCCTTGCATCACTTCTACTTTGTAAAAAACTCTCATATGCTAACTTTTTCTCCCTTACTACTCTCTTTACATCATCATTCCACCAATCGCTCTTCTTCCCTCCCGCACCCACTTTCCTGTAACCACAAACTTCTGCTGAACACTAACACTACATTCTTTAACCTACTCCATGCATCTTCAACCCCATTATCCTCCAATAGTTGTTTATATCTTACCCTAACTGCCTCCTCTTTTAGTTTATAAACCTTCACCTCTCTCTTACTTACTGCTTCTATTTTCCTTGTATCCCATCTACCTTTTACTCCCACTTTAGCTACAACTAAAAGTGATCTGAGATATCTGTGGCCCCTCTATAAACATGTACATCCTGAAGTCTACTTAACAGTCTTTTATCTACCAATACATAGTCCAACAAACTACTGTCATTACGCCCTACATCATATCTTGTATACTTATTTATCTTCTTTTTCTTAAAATATGTATTACCTATAACTAAACCCCTTTCTATACAAAGTTCAATCAAAGGGCTCCCATTTTCATTTACACCTGGCACCCCAAACTTACCTACCACATCCTCTCTACATGTTTCAACTACTTTAGCATTTAGGTCCCCTACTACAATTACTCTCTCACTTGGTTCAAAAGTTCCTATACATTCGCTTAACATCTCCCAAAATCTCTCTCTCTCCTCTACATTCCTCTCTTCTCCAGGTGCATACAGGCTTATTATAACCCACTTTTTGCATCCGACCCTTATTTTAATCCATATAATCCTTGAATTTACACATTTATATTCCCTCTTCTCCTTCCATAACTGTGCCTTCAACATTATTGCTACCCCTTCCTTAGCTCTAACTCTCTCAGATACTCCTGACTTAATCCCATTTATTCACTTTAAATGTCATCAGTATTTGGTAGCTGACATTTAGAGCACTCCACAACAATTATCCTTTCTTTCCTTTCAACACGTCAGCCGTTTCCCCAGGAGAAGGGGTTACTAGCCCCTTGCTCCAGGCATTTTAGGCGCCTCTTACGATACGCATGGCTTACGGAGGAAGAATTCTGTTCCACTTCCCCATGGAGATAAGAGGAAATAAGAACAAGAACTAGTAAGAAAATAGAAGAAAACCCAGAGGGGTGTGTATATATATGCTTGTACATGAATGTGTAGTGTGACCTAAGTGTAAGTAGAAGTAGCAAGATGTACCTGAAATCTTGCATGTTTATGAGACAGAAAAAAGACACCAGAAATCCTACAACAATTATTATTAATTATTATTATTATTTCCCTACAATATATTGTAGGGAAATAATAATTTTTTTTTTCAACAAGTCGGCCGTCTCCCACCGAAGCAGGGTGACCCAAAAAGAAAATACTTTCATCATCATTCAACACTTTCACCACACTCGTACATAATCACTGTCTTTGCAGAGGCGCTCAGATACGACAGCTGAGAATCCCTTCACAAAATGTTACCCTGCTCACACTCCAACAGCTTGTCAGGTCCCAAAAACCATTCGTCTCCATTCACTACTATCTAACATGCTCACACATGCTTGCTGGAAGTCCAAGCCCCTCGCCCACAAAACCTCCTTTACCCCCTCCATCCAACCTTTTCTAGGACGACCCCTACCCCGCCTTCCTTTCCCTACAGATTTATACGCTCTCCAAGTCATTCTACTTTGATCCATTCTCTCTAAATGACCAAACCACCTCAACAACCCCTCTTCAGCCCTCTGACAAATACTTTTAGTAACTCCACACCTTCTCCTAATTTCCACATTCCAAATTTTCTGCATAATATTTACACCACACATTGCCCTTATTATTATTAATAATAATAATAATAAATAATAATTGCTGTGGAGTGCTCTAAATGTCAGCTACCAAATACTGATGACATTTAAAGTGCTCCAGATCAATTATTATAAATTATTATTCTAAAAATAATAAATGCTATTTTTGCATTTGTTCTTATGAGAAGAGTTATTTAGGCATGTTTACCCTGATGTAAACATCTCTTATGAGTGGCGGCCTGCCTGGTTCTCTTACCCACTCATAATATGGCATATATTATTCATTTCAGCGTCTTTATTACAGTTCTAGGGTATTTATCATGTTTCTGATATCAATTTGGAATAAATGTAATAGATAGATAACCTTTATTTAGTACATTCATTACTTACTGCTTCCTTAACCTATTGAACCATTATTTAGTACATTCATTACTTACTGCTTCCTTAACCTATTGAACCAAGAACAATCATAAAACACATGAAAACACAGTAAAATATTGTACTATATAGTACTACATACATGTTATACTGTTTGGTGGGTGGGAATTTGGCAGGCCGAGAATTCGCGAATGTGTGAAGCCAGCAAAAGTGGAAAACACGAATGTTGAGGGAGACCTGTACTACTGCATCATTATAAAAATGGTATAAATAATATCAGCCAACTTGTGCAAGAATATTAGACTTGCCAGTTGATGTGTATTGGACGTTTAGCGTGATTTGTTTACTCTTGAACATCGGCAAAAATCGAACATTTTCGCTACTTTGTGCTCAATTTCAAGGTACTTCTCATCATGAAACCAATCAAAATTATCTCTATTTCTATAATATATCTTCCATTCTATCAAATGAGATCAAAAATCGAGAATACAGTCATAAATACCATACGAAAATAGACTGCAAAGTTGCTGTTTTAAATCAAAAACACGGTCAGAGTTTTTTTTCTTCATTATGCACTGTGTGGTGCAGGATTTTTTTATACTGCGCACACTGACCGCACAGACCCATTCTCTCACATCTAGGCCTACCAGCCTTTTTCTGCTTGATTTGAGGGCTCTAGAATTTATGCGTACTACTATGTCAAACGTCCTGGTGCGTAAGACATACTAGTACGTTAAAAACCCTGAAAGGGTTAAAATGTACAATACTGTACTTTTTTCCTCTCAAGGTGGTAGAAATGTTAAAAAAGACTAGGCAGCAGAGGAGGCAGAGAAGGCAAACTCAATTCATAGCATCAACAGTAGATATGAGAAGGAAGTCATAATACAGTAAATTTCTGATGCGCGCGCACGCATGCGCACATGCACACGCGTGCACACATGCGCACACACACACACACACACACACGTGTGCACACACAGACTGTATAAAGAATATGGGGCTTGAGGTGTTGTGAGGAGATAGCAGACAAATGTGCATCTGTATTTGAGTCAAATTTAAGAAAGTATTAGAGGGACATTTAAATATATATTATTAATTTCTTATTAATAGATGATAAACACTCTTATTGTAAAATACGTATCCACATTTGATGAAATTACCTGTGAGCCACCTTGCTCCGTTTCTACATATCTTGGGATGGGAAATCTGGTAGCTAGAATATCCTGAGCATCATCAACTGGGGACTGTAATAGTTCTTTGAAAGATAAATATTCTTCTTGTTCATGGTAACCCTCCGCTCCACGCTGCCATTGTCTGAAATTGCAATGTGCAGTCAAACGCAAAATAACCATATTTTTAATAAGAAAAGTCTACAATAATAATAAACAATACAAATCAAATTCTGTACAGTATGTACACAGTTTATATTCCATTCTAATTTAGCTTCCATCAAAATCAAGAAGAGACAATTACAGCTGCTTACCTCTCCCAGGAAAATAAGCACAAGGAAAAAGGTGTCCAACAGTAAAATGCGATCAGGCTGAATGGATGACGTGTCCAACATAACAGCTTCAATCCCATTGAATGAGTAACTATACAACACTGGCTGAATCATAGTGAGGCACTCTGTGACACTTTCACGATTCAGCATACATCTGTGAAAAGATTAATTTAAAGTTCAAAAAATAGCATTCACTGCATTAAATGTACTACCTTTGAATTTCCTAATGCTAATTATCAGGCTATTTAATCCCTGTGCTCCAGCTCAGGGACTATTAATCTCTATTGTACTGTGCAATATATTTACTATAGATAAACCCTTGGAAATAATAATTAAAAAATTCTTCACTTTTATTTCTACCAATAAGAAGTGGTAGTAGGTTGGTAGACAGCAACCACCCAGGAGGTACTACCGTCCTGCCAGGTGACTGTGAAACAGAAACCTGAAACTGTTTTACATGATGGTAGGATTGCTGGTGTCTTTTTCTGTCTCAAACACGCTGGATAACAGGTATATCTAGCTACTTCTACTTACACTTTAGGTCACACTACACTGGCATACACATGCATATATATACATACACACATCTAGGTTTTTCTTCTTTTCTTAATAGCTCTTGTTCTTTTTATTTTCTCTATTGTCCATGGGGAAGTGGAAAAGAATCTTTCCTCCGTAAGCCATGCGTGTCGTATGAGGCGACTAAGATGCCGGGAGCAATGGGCTAGTAACCCTTCTCCTGTACAAATTTACTAAAAACGAGAAGAAGAAAAACTTTATAAAATTGGGTTGTCTGAATGTGCGTGGATGTAAGTGGATGATAAGAAAGAGATGATTGCCGATGTTATGAATGAAAAGAAGTTGGATGTCCTGGCCCTAAGCGAAACAAAGCTGAAGGGGTAGGCGAGTTTCAGTGGGGAGAAATAAATGGGATTAAGTCAGGAGTATCTGAGAGAGTTAGAGCTAAGGAAGGGGTAGCAATAATGTTGAAGGATCAGTTATGGAAGGAAAAGAGGGAATATAAATGTAAATTCAAGGATTATGTGGATTAAAATAAGGGTCGGATGCGAAAAGTGGGTCATAATAAGCGTGTATGCACCTGGAGAAGAGAGGAGTGTAGAGGAGAGAGAGAGATTTTGGGAGATGTTAAGCGAATGTATAGGAACTTTTGAACCAAATGAGAGAGTAATTGTGGTAGGGGACCTAAATGCTAAAGTGGGAGAAACATGCAGAGAGGGTGTAGTAGGTAAGTTTGGGGTGCCAGGTGTAAATGATAATGGGAGCCCTTTGATTGAACTTTGTATAGAAAGGGGTTTAGTTATAGGTAATACATATTTTAAGAAAAAGAGGATAAATAAGTATACAAGATATGATGTAGGGCGTAATGACAGTAGTTTGTTGGACTATGTATTGGTAGATAAAAGACTGTTGAGTAGACTTCAGGATGTACATGTTTATAGAGGGGCTACAGATATATCAGATCACTTTTTAGTTATAGCTACAGTGGGAGTAAAAGGTAGATGGGATACAAGGAAAATAGAATCAGTAAGTAAAAGAGAGGTGAAGGTTTATAAACTAAAAGAGGAGGCAGTTAGGGTAAGATATAAACAACTATTGGAGGATAGATGGGCTAGTGAGAGTGTAGGCAATGGGGTTGAAAATGTATGGGGTAGATTTAAAAATGTAGTGTTAGAGTGTTCAGCAGAAGTTTGTGGTTACAGGCGAGTGGGTGCGGAGGGAAGAGGAGCGATTGGTGGAATGATGATGTAAAGAGAGTAGTAAGGGAGAAAAAGTTAGCATATGAGAGGTTTTTACAAAGTAGAAGTGATGCAAGGAGGGAAGAGTATATGGAGAGAAAAGAGAGGTTAAAAGAGTGGTGAAGCAATGTAAAAAGAGAGCAGATGAGAGAGTGGGTGAGATGTTATCAGCAAATTTTGTTGAAAATAAGAAAAAGTTTTGGAATGAGATTAATAAGTTGAGGAAGCCTAGAGAACAAATGGATTTGACAGTTAAAAATAGGAGAGGAGAGTTATTAAATGGAGAGTTAGAGGTATCGGGAAGATGGAGAGAATATTTTGAAGATTTGTTAAATGTTGATGAAGACAGGGAAGCTGTGATTTCGTGTGTAGGGCAAGGAGGAATAACATCTTGTAGGAGTGTGGAAGAGCCAGTTGTGGGTGTAGGGGAAGTTCGTGAGGCAGTGGGTAGAATGAAAGGGGTAAGGCAGCTGGGATTGATGGGATAAAGATAGAAATGTTAAAAGCAGGTGGGGATATAATTTTGGAGTGGTTGGTGCTATTATTTAATAAATGTATGGAAGAGGGTAAGGTACCTGGGGATTGGCAGAGAGCGTGTATTGTTCCTTTGTATAAAGGCAAAGGGGACAAAAGAGAGTGCAAAAATTATAGGGGAATAAGTCTGTTGAGTGTACCTGGTAAAGTGTATGGTAGAGTTATTATTGAAAGAATTAAGAATAAAACAGAAAGCAGGATAGCAGATGAACAAGGGGGCTTTAGGAAAGGTAGGGGGTGTAGAACAAGTGTTTACAGTGAAACATATAGGTGAACAGTATTTGGATAAGGGTAAAGATGTTTTTGTGGCATTTATGGATTTGGAAAAGGCGTATGATAGGGTAGATAGGGGGCAATGTGGCAGATGTTGCAGGTGTATGGAATAGGAGGAAGGTTACTGAAAGCAGTGAAGAGTTTTTATGAGGATAGTGAGGCTCAGGTTAGAGTGTGTAGGAGGGAAGGGACTATTTCCCAGTAAAAGTGGGCCTTAGACAAGGATGTGTGATGTCACCGTGGTTGTTCAATATATTTATAGATGGGGTTGTAAGAGAAGTGAATGCGAGGGTCTTGGCAAGAGGTGTTGGGCTAAAAGATAAAGAAGCAAATACAAAGGGAGTTGTCACAGTTGCTTTTTGCTGATGACACTGTGCTTTGGGAGATTCTGAAGAGAAGCTGCAGAGGTTGGTGGATGAATTTGGTAGGGTGTGTAAAAGAAGAAAATTGAAAGTGAATATAGGAAAGAGTAAGGTGATGAGGATAAAAAAGAATAGGTGACGAAAGATTGGATATCAGATTGGAGGGAGAGAGTATGGAGGAGGTGAATGTATTCAGATATTTGGGAGTGGACATGTCGCGGATGGGTCTATGAAGGATGAGGTGAATCATAGAATTGATGAGGGGAAAAGGGTGAGTGGAGCACTTGGAGTCTGTGGAGACAAAGAACCTTGTCCATGGAAGTAAAGAGGGGAATGTATGAGAGTATAGTTATACCAACGCTCTTATATGGGTGTGAAGCATGGGTGATGAATGTTGCAACGAGGAGAAGGCTGGAGGCAGTGGAGATGTCATGTCTGAGGTCAATGTGTGGTGTGAATATAATGCAGAGAATTCGAGTTTGGAAATTAGGAGGAGGTGCGGATTACCAAAACGATTGTCCAGAGAGCTGAGGAGGGGTTGTTGAGGTGGTTTGGACATGTAGAGCGAATGGAACGAGACAGAGTGACTTCGAGAGTGTATAAATCTGTAGTGGAGGGAAGGCGGGGTAGGGGTCGGCCTAGGAAAGGTTGGAGGGAGGGGGTAAAGGAAGTTTTGTGTGCGAGGGCTTGGACTTCCAGCAAGCATGTGTGAGCGTATTTGATAGGAGTGAATGGAGGCATATGGTTTTTAATACTTGACGTGCTGTTGGAGTGTGAGCAAAGTAACATTTATGAAGGGATTCAGGAAACCGGCAGGCCGGACTTGAGTTCTGGAGATGGGAAGTACAGTGCCGGCACTCTGAAGGAGGGGTGTTAATGTTGCAGTTTTATAACTGTAGTGTAAAGCACCCTTCTGGCAAGACAGTGATGGAGTGAATGATGATGAAAGTTTTTCTTTTTCGGGCCACCCTGCCTTGGTGGGAATCGGCCGATGTGTTAATAAAAAAAAAAAAAAAAAAGAAGAGGGTAAGGTACTTAGGGATTGGCAGAGAGCATGCATAGTTCCTTTGTATAAAGGCAAAAGGGACAAAAGAGAGTGCAAAAATTATAGGGTAAGAAGTCTGTTGAGTCCTAGGTAGTAGGTTGGTAGACAGCAACCGCCCAGGGAGGTACTACCGCTCAGGGAGGTACTACCGTCCTGCCAAGCGAGTGTAAAACGAAAGACTGTAATTGTTTTACACGATGGTAGAATGGCTGGTGTCTTTTTTCTGTCTCATAAACATGCAAGATTTCAGGTACATCTTACTACTTCTACTTACACTTAGGTCACACTACACATTCATGTACAAGCATATATACAGTGGACCCTGGATTACGTCATTTTTTCATTCACCAGGTGCCAGATCAACCAGGCTGTGATGGATATGTGGGGCAGCGGGCCTCCAGCAGCAACAGCCTGGTTGACCAGGCAAGCACCAGACGAGCCTGGCCCATGGCCGGGCTCAGAGAGTAGATACTCTCGAAACTCTTCAAAGGTATATCAAAGGTAAGAATTCTGTTCAAGTGCCATTACAGAATGAATTTATTCCCATAAGGAATAATGTAAATTAGATTAGTCCTTTTAGACCCCAAAAATACACTTACAAAAATAAACTTACATAAAAGGGGGAGTTTGGAGACTATCGTAAACCGGGGGTCCACTGTATATACACACCCCTCTGGTTTTCTTAGTAGTTCTTGTTCTTATTTCCTCTTATCTCCATGGGGAAGTGGAACAGATTCTTCCTCCGTAAGCCATGCATGTCGTAAGAGGCACCTAAAATGGGAGCAGGGGGCTAGTAACCCCTTCTCCTGTATATAGTAATAAATGTAAAAGGAGAAACTTTCGTTTTTCCTTTTGGGCCACCCTGCCTCAGTGGGAAATGGCAGACGTGTTGAAAGAAAAAAGAAAGAATGCACTGATAATATTTATACAATTATTACAATACAGTGGTTCCTCGGGTTTTGCCGAAAATTCGTTCCAGAATGCTGCTCAAGTGCCATTACCGAACGAGTTTACTTCCTTAAGAAACAATGTCACGTAGGTTAGTCTATTTCAGACCACCAAAAATACACTTGCAACAGCACTTACGAAAATACACTTACATAAATGTTAGAGTCTGGAGATGCATGAAAACCGGGGGACCACTGTATTGCATAACAGTAAATCTATTTTTTGGTGAATAAAAATTCTTTATGTAAATAAAAAAAAAAAACAGAATTCATGTGTAAAGCCTTGAAACATAACTAATGAACAGAGGAAATGTTATTTTAGTGCCAGGAATGCCTGCATTTTTTATTATTTTATTTATTTATTAACACATCAGCCGATTCCCACCAAGGCAGGGTGGCCCGAAAAAGAAAAACCTTCATCATCATTCACTCCATCACTGTCTTGCCAGAGGGGTGCTTTACACTACAGTTATAAAACTGCAACATTAACACCCCTACTTCAGAATGCAGACACTGTACTTCCCATCTCCAGGACTCAAGTCCGGCCTGCCGATTTTCCTGAATCCCTTCATAAATGTTACTTTGCTCACACTCCAACAGCACGTCAAGTATTAAAAACCATTTGTCTCCATTCACTCCTATCAAATACGCTCACACATGCTTGCTGGAAGTCCAAGCCCCTCGCACACAAAACCTCGTTTACCCCCTCCCTCCAACCTTTCCTAGGCCGACCCCTACCCCGCCTTCCCTCCACTACAGATTTACAGTAGACCCTCATTTAGCACGGTAGTTACGGTCCTGAAAACATCATGTTAGGTAAAATCGTGTTAGATAATTAAAAGAACTTATGGGAAAAATAGGGTTACGTTCATGAGAGTCCCCAAAAAGCCAAACAAGTTTTTTTTCGACCAACAGATCTTACAAATATAAAAGAGAATATGTAATTGTAGTTCATTATCGTGATGTATTATGTTGTTTTTACTGTTTAAGACTACAAATGTAACAGAAATAATAGTATTTACCTTAAATTGTGGGTGCTGATGTTTGTGGATGATTGTGAAGAGAGTGGAGAGTTATGCTGTGGCCCTACTGGGCTTAGGTGGATAGTAGAGATTCTGGAACTGAAGTCGATGGTTGTACTGAGTGTCTCTAACTTTAATAAAGTCATTCAGTAAGTCAGTCCATTCAGTAAGTCATTCAGTAAGTCAGTCCATTCAGTAAGTCATTCAGTAAGTCAGTCCATTCAGTAAGTCATTCAGTAAGTCAGTCCATTCAGTAAGTCATTCAGTAAGTCAGTCCATTCAGTAAGTCATTCAGTAAGTCAGTCCATTCAGTAAGTCATTCAGTAAGTCAGTCCATTCAGTAAGTCATTCAGTAAGTCAGTCCATTCAGTAAGTCATTCAGTAAGTCAGTCCATTCAGTAAGTCATTCAGTAAGTCAGTCCATTCAGTAAGTCATTCAGTAAGTCAGTCCATTCAGTAAGTCATTCAGTAAGTCAGTCCATTCAGTAAGTCATTCAGTAAGTCAGTCCATTCAGTAAGTCAGTCCATTCAGTAAGTCAGTCCATTCAGTAAGTCAGTCCATTCAGTAAGTCAGTCCATTCAGTCGCAAGTCATTCAGTCAAGTCAGTCATTCAGTCAGTCAGTCAAGTCATTCAGTCAAGTCAGTCCATTCAGTCAGTCAGCATTCAGTAGTCAGTCAAGTCCAGTTCAGTCAAGTCATTCAGTGTCAGTCATCAGTAAGTCATTCAGTAAGTCAGCTCAGTAAGTCATTCAGTAGTCAGTCGCAGTTCAGTTAAGTCATTCAGTAAGCAGTCATTCAGTAAGCAGTCACATTCAGCCAGTCAAGTCATTCAGTCAAGTCAGTCCATTCAGTCAGTCAGTCAGTCAGTGTCAGTCACAGTCAGTCAGTCATTCAGTCAGTCAGTCCAGTTCAGCGTCAAGTCAGTCCATCAGTCAGTCAAGTCATCCAGTCAGTCAGTCAAGTCATTCAGTCAGTCAGTCAGTCATTCAGTCAGTCAGTCAAGCTCATTCAGTCAGTCAGTCAAGTCATTCAGTCCAGTCAGTCAAGTCATTCAGTCAGTCAGTCAAGTCATTCAGTCAGTCAGTCAAGTCATTCAGTCAGTCAGTCAAGTCATTCAGTCAGTCAGTCAAGTCATCAGTCATCAGTCAGTCATTCAGTCAAGTCAAGTCATGTCATCAAGTCAGTCATTCATCGTCAAGTCATTCATCAGTCAGTCATCATCAGTCAAGTCATTCAGTCAGTCAGTCATCACAGTCATCATTCATCAGTCAAGTCATTCATCAGTCGTCATCTCAAGTCAAGCTCAGTCGTCATTCATCAAGTCAAGTCATTCATCACAGTCAAGTCATTCATCAAGTCAGTCTTCTCAGTCGCTTCCAGTCGTCTCAGTCGCATTCCAGTCAGTCCAAGTCATCTCAAGTCAGTCAGTTCCAAGTCATTCATCAGTCAAGTCATTCATAAGTCAGTCATTCAGTCAAGTCGCATTATCAGTCAAGTCATGTCATTCAGTCAAGTCATTCATCAGTCCAGTCATTCAGTCAAGCTCAAGTCATTCATCAAGTCAAGTCATTCATAAGTCAGTCATTCATAAGTCAGTCATTCATCAAGTCAGTCATTCAGTCAAGTCAGTCATTCATCAAGTCAGTCATTCATCAAGTCAAGTCATTCATCAAGTCAAGTCATTCAGTCAAGTCAAGTCATTCAAGTCAGTCAGTCAGTTCAGTCAAGTCAAGTCATTCAGTCAAGTCGATCAAGTCATTCAGTAAGTCAAGTCATTCAGTAAGTCAAGTCCAAGTCATTCATAAGCAGTCTTCAGTCATTCAGTAAGTCATTCATCAAGTCATTCAGTGCTAAGTCATCTTATGTCATTCAAAAGCTCAAGTCATTCATCAGAGTCAGTCTCAGTGTCAGTCAAGTCTCAAGTCATTCATTCAGTCGCTTCGTAAGTCATTCAGTAAGTCAGTTCTGTCAAGTCATTCAGTAAGTCAGTCTCAGTTCAGTCAAGTCATATGCGTCATTCATTCAGTAAGTCAGTCAGGTCAAGTCATTCAGTAAGTCAGTCGGTCAAGTCTTCAGTAAGTCAGTCGGTCAAGTCATTCAGTAAGTCAGGTCAGCTTCAGTAAGTCAGTCGTCAAGTCATTCAGTAAGTCAGTCGTCAAGTCATTCAGTAAGTCAGTCGGTCAAGTCATTCAGTAAGTCAGTCGGTCAAGTCATTCAGTAAGTCAGTCGGTCAAGTCATTCAGTAAGTCAGTCGGTCAAGTCATTCAGTAAGTCAGTCGGTCAAGTCATTCAGTAAGTCAGTCGGTCAAGTCATTCAGTAAGTCAGTCGGTCAAGTCATTGGCCCAGTAAGTCATCGGTCACGTCTACGCCCAGTAAGTCAGTCGGTCAAGTCATTCAGTAAGTCAGTCGGCCAAGTCATTCAGTAAGTCTCGTCGCGTTCAAGTATCTCCAGTAAGTCAGTCGGTCAAGTCATTCAGTAAGTCAGTCAAGTCATTCAGTAAGTCAGTTCATGTTGGCATTTTCTTCCATTAAACACTTGTCTCGTCAGCATTAAACACTTGTTGTGGATCATAGCCACCCTCAGTAGGACCCCCCACTGACTCAGTGGTTTAACCTACTGCAGGCGACCGCACGCTCAAAATTTTTCCCCTCCAGCGAATCACGTAATATAAGGTTTACGTCGTGTTAGATAAAAATGTGCCGCAATTCTTCAATCGCGTAATACCCAAAACGCGCAACATAAAGTCGTGCTAAATGAGGGTCTACTGTATACACTCTCGAAGTCATTCTGTCTCGTTCCATTCTCTCTACATGTCCGAAACACCTCAACAACCCCTCCTCAGCTCTCTGGATAATAGTTTTGGTAATCCCACACCTCCTCCTAATTTCCAAACTCCGAATTCTCTGCATTATATTCACACCACACATTGACCTCAGACATGACATCTCCACTGCCTCCAGCCTTCTCCTCGTTGCAACATTCATCACCCATGCTTCACACCCATATAAGTGTGTTGGACCTTATTTTGAAATTGGAATACAGTGGAACCTCAACTTATGAATTTAATCCGTTCCGTGACCTAGCTCGTAACTCAATTTGGTCGTATATCAAATCAATTTTCCTCATTTAAATTAATTGAAATGCCATTGATCCGTTCCAGCAGAATTCCTGCTCTCGGGAGGCAGGACAAAAAACAGTGGACCCCCGAGTAACGAGCAAAATTCATTCCAGAAGCCTGCTTATAACGATGTTATTTGGCGTTTTGGAGGCGTGGTTGAAATGATAAGGCTTCGGAGGCTTCTTACTTTATTTGTAATAAAGGTGCGGGTAACAGGCTGCGTGTCTGTGGCCATGGCCAAGGGCCATGCCCTTGCGAGAGGGAGAGGAGTAGGCCTATTGACTGGAGTGAAGTCTGGGCGCCGAGTGAGAGTGGGCCTAGGCGGGTCTGGTAGACGGGGTACGCCTACCAGGCCTGCCTCTGGCGGAATACTATGGAAACTAGCATGGCACGGAATATGAACTCAGCTGGCAGACAGCATGGCTGTCTATGCAGACAGTCAGGCTGTCTACATCGCCGGTCACGCTACCCATGGTCGACCCGACCATGAATGGCATTAAAAAACTCGGTCTCTCTCTCGCAAGAACAGGTCACAGAACACGTAAGAAAAATACATATATACATAAACATATGGACATAGAAAAACTTCCTCCAGAGAGGGAAGAAAAAGGTGTGCTTCGTGGTCTAAGGCAGTGAGCGCGATGCAGCACTGCACGCCTTCCTGCGTCTGGACACGTACTGCAACACGGGAGACATGAGCTGTGACGTAACAGGGTACGGTCTCCTTGGGAGGTGAAGCAGACATCGTAGTAGTCGCTGCAGGGGTTCACTCAACTGGGGCACAACTGCTGGTGCCCTCGAGTGAGGCGTCGTCAGTAGTCGCAACAGGACAGGACTGGCAAGCGACTCAGGAGGACATTCCTCGACTGGTAATGTCGCTGTAGCTGGGGCTGCTGGCGAGTGTGGAGGAGGCGTGACAGGACGACTCGGCGAAACATCTGGAGGTCGTAACAGCATACACCATACTGCAGTGAGTGGGCTAGCAGTCAAAGTGACATCTTTGTGCAGGCTGCTCACTGAAGCTGTGACACGAGGCTGACAGTCGCCTGCCAACAGGCTTAACTGCGGCTTGACGAGTGTCATCTCGACAGTAGAAGTTACAGCAGAGGGCAGTGTAAGCGTCCCCAGACTGGTCATCTGCAATAACTGGACTGACGGTCTGGAGGTGAAGTGGAACGGTTCGATGGGAGAATCGTCGGGTACGATTCAGCAAAGGCATCTACGAGCGGCGAACAATAAGAGCTTTCTGTACAAGGCGCCGAACGCCGTAACTGACGCCTGGACTGACAAATGTCAGCTGTCAGGCGCCGGGGGCGGGTCACACACTGGGTGACAAAGTAACACACAGGTGCTACATAGGACACACGAGAAACTGCACACATACTACACATGTGGTACAACATAGCTTACTAGCAAATGACGCTTTTCTGTGTAAAAATCGTCACTAAGCAATACGAACATGTGAGAACACTGACTGAGAGGAATAATAAACACTCGACTTATATCTTCTCTCAAACTTCTCGACAATAATGAAAATAAAATGATCACTGAAAACTACAGCACTCGGGACATCATATGGGTGATGTCAGGCGTGACGTCGTTATGTCATGGAGTGACATCGCGAGTGACATCAGTGGAGTGACGTCGTGAGTCGGCAGCACGTGACGTCAGCAGCATGGTGGTGACGTCATGGGTTGATGTAGGCGCAGACCCACACGTGGTCACACGTGGTTCGAGTGGCCTCGACACTGGATACACAGTTCTGGCAAGAATTCACAAGGAAATTCACAGGAAACAGCATAGAGTGGTGTATGGTGTGTGGCGGCGACACTAGGGCGAGCGTGAGTGTCTGGGTGAGAGGCAAGGAACCCGGCCGCTTCCTACTCTCACCCTACCCATACACGAGGGAGACACCCACACTAGACGCTGAAATCACCACTAACTCACCTCTGAAGTGCTGAAATAGCAGTGCTGAGCTGAACAACAACAGCAGAACATGCTGGCAAGGCTGAACACGTGACTGAGAAACAGCATGGGACGCTGTGGCGAAGTCAGTGACGCCATTTCTCGGAGAATTAGACAAATTTCGGCCTGAATCCTGCTTGTACATGTGTCTGGATGCTGAGATTTGCAGACACACATCAGGATAACTCGTTGAGAGACGGATGCTTCTTGTAGAGACTGATGAAGTGGTAGATAACTTCATTCCTCTTCCTCCCCTCGCGGGCACACGCGAGGCACCGCTGCCACCATTTATAACGATGTGTTATTTGGAGTTTCTGGAGGCGTGGTTGAAATGATAAGGCTTCGGAGGCTTCTTACTTTATTTGTAATAAAGGTGCGGGTAACAGGCTGCGTGTCTGTGGCCATGGCCCCGGTGGGCCATGCCCCTTGCGAGAGGGAGAGGAGTAGGCCTATTGACTGAGTGAAGTCTGGGCGCCGAGTGAGAGTGGGCCAGGGCGGGTCTGGTAGACGTGGGTACGCCTACCAGGCCTGCCCTCTGGCGGAATACTATGGAAACTAGCATGGCACGGAATATGAACTCAGCTGGCAGACAGCATGGCTGTCTATGCAGACAGTCAGGCTGTCTACATGCTCAAGTGCCATTACCGAACGAATTTACTCCCTTAACCCTTTGACTGTTTCGGACGTATATGTACGTCTTACGAGCCAATGTTTCGGACGTATTTATACACCTAAATTCTAGCGGCCTCAAATCAAGCAGGAGAAAGCTGGTAGGCCCACATGTGAGAGAATGGGTCTGTGTGGTCAGTGTGCACAGTATAAAAAAAATCCTGCAGCAAGCAGTACATAATGAGAAAAAAAAAAACTGACCATGTTTTTGGATTAAAACGCCGATTTTGAGGTGTATTTTCGTATAGTAATTATGGTTGTATTCTCTTTTTCATGATCTCATTTGATAGAATGGAAAACATATTACAGGAATAGAGATGAGTTTGATTAGTTTCATGATGTAAACGATCTTGAATTTGAGCTCAAAGTAGCGGAAATGTTCGATTTTTGCCAATTTTTCAAAAGTAAACAAATCACACCACGCGTATAATACACATCAACTGGAGAGTCTAATATTCTTTCACAAGTACACAGATATTATTTATACAATTTTTACAATAATGCAATAGTCTGCATAACAATAAATCTTCTATTTTTTGTGTGAATAAAAAATCAAAATAGAAAGCAAGAGTAATGTAAGAGGGGACTAAAGATGTGACTAATGAACAGATAACATCTTATTTTAGTGCTATGGATGTCTGCATTGTTTATTCTGTACTCTATTTTGAAATTGACATCTTTTTTATTTTGCATGAAATTGGCGAAATTGCCATTTTCTGACCACTTTAATGGGTAGTTGTAATCGGTAAATTGGTGATTTCTTGTACTCAATTGATAGAACAAATTGAGTTCTAAAGAAATAGCTATGAGTTTGGTCGACTGTCCCAATGGAATTGGCCGAAAATAGGGCTCAAAGTCGGCGAAATCGCTGATGCGTATATATCACTGATATCGCTAACTTTGCGAGAGCGTAATTCCGTAAGTTTTCAATCAATTTCATTATTTTGGTGTCATTACCATCGGAAAAAGATTCTCTATCATTTCATAAGAAAAAATATTTTTTTTTTTTTCCAAAAATTTCCAACATAGAATGACAGTTTCAGAATGGGGCCTCCGACAGTCAAAGGGTTAAGAAATAATGTCAAGTAGGTTAGTCCATTTCAGACCCCCAAAAATACACTTACAATATTATACTTACATAATTGTATGATTTCCGGGGTGTTCATTACTTGGGGGTCCACTGTACTTCAATATAACATTAATATCAACTCTACGGCTTATTTATCTATCACAATTGACGTACCGAATGCATCACAACTACTCAAACCCATATTATTTGCAGATGACACTACATATGTCTTCTCTCACCCAAAACCAGTCATACTGGCCAACACTGTTAATGCTGAATTGCAGAAAATGTCTACCTAGATGATGACTAATAAGCTTACTCTCAATACTGACAAAACCTATTTCATTCAGTTTCGAAACAGAGCTACAAATATTCCACTTAACATAATGCTAAATGGATCACCCATCACAAGACTCGAGAGAAAAATTCCTAGGAATCCACCTTGACAGTAGACTCAAATTCCAGACACATATACAACAAATTTCCAAGAAAATCTCTAATCAGTAGGCATATTATCAAAGATACACTACTATGTTCCACAATCAGCTCTCCTTGCACTATCATTCAGTCATCTACCCTTATCTCACCTATGGAATATGTGCATGGGAATCAACAACATTCAATCACCTAAGACCACTAATAACCCAGCAAAAGGCTGCAGTCAGAATAATGATAAATTCCCACTCCAGACAACATACTCCACCAATATTCAAAAGTCTAAAACTACTCACCGTCAAGAACATCCATACTTATTCTTGTGCCTACTACATACATAGAACACTACACTCAAACAAACCCTCCACTCAAACTTCTCCTCACCAACCTTAACAGGACACACGACCATAACACAAGACACATCACTTTTTTAAGTACCCAGTGTCCATATCACACTATGTAAAAACTATGCACATAAAGGGCCCCAAAATTTGGAATTCATTACCAGTAAATATTAAAGT
Source organism: Cherax destructor (assembly GCA_009830355.1). Taxonomy (NCBI): domain Eukaryota; kingdom Metazoa; phylum Arthropoda; class Malacostraca; order Decapoda; family Parastacidae; genus Cherax; species Cherax destructor. The sequence continues at coordinate 34,830 of WNWK01015745.1, forward strand.
AACCCGGTCTGAACATTAATTTAAAACTTCTCAAAGACCACCTACTCACCCTAAACTAAACTTAATACTAAATACTTAACTTTACCAAAAAATCTCCCAATTACCTAAATCTTAAAACTTCAAAACTAGATGCCTAAAGTTCACACATAAATAATACTACATTGTAGTATAAATACCTGCCCAAAACAATACTGCCTTCAAATTCAAATTCTTTATTTCTAGTAATATACAAAGTGGGGTGTACTTATAATTATACATTTTATGAAGTAGATATTACAAGATGGCCAATAATATGCCTAGGTATGCCTAGGCATGCCTTACACCCAATTGTAGCATTCTCATACTGTAAACTACTTTCAACAATGCACAATGTTATAATCCCATAATATAATTTACAAAATTTACAAATACTTTCAACTTGTCCCAGTATAATATCCCCAGATTGTAATTCGAGTAAAACTTACTTTCTGCTATAAATAAAAACAGATGTAAAACTTAAACTATGATCAATTTCTCTAGTACATATTAAGTACGTAGTCTGTAAGCCATTAAATTTAGTCTGCCCATAATGCCATGGCATAATAGTGGCTCTCTTTGCACTGCAACTCATTATTGTAATTACATAACCTCAAGGAAATAAAATTTGTAATTACATAACCTCAAGGAAATAAAATTTGTTTGTTTTGTTTTGTTTGTTATAGAAACATGATACAGTATATACAGTAGGGCCCCGCTTTACGGTGTTCTGTTAATATGGCGATTTCAAATTATGACCAAAACTTTGTATGCGGCGAGCGGTCTTTCTAATACGGCGCACCCCACTTGGTTTGTTTACATTCTCCACGAGCACATCTCTATTATGTCTGGAAACTTTCCAAAATTTCAAGTATTTTAAAGTTATTGCATATTTTATATGTACTCTGATGATGATAATAATACATACAGTGGTACCTCGACTTACGATGCTATCATCTTACGTTATATTCGATAACCGATTTTTATAACGTAAGAAATTTGAATGCGACATCCGATGATTGATTCGTCTTACGACTTTCGTACCGGACCTGTCCGCTTGGCGCCCAGCTGAGCGCGCACTCCAGGGAGCGTCAGTGTGCTATTGTGTACAAGTGAGAGCGACCACCCACCCACACCCACGCATTCATACCAGTATATTGTCATTATTCCACTGTTTTTAGTGCTTGCAACTGCTAAATAAGCCACCATGGGCCCCAAGAAAGCTCCTAGTGCCAAACCTGTGGTAAAGAATGTGCAGGGAGTGAAGCATTCATGCAGGGAGTGTAGCATTTATGCAGGGAGTGTAGCAGGCATGCAGGGAGTGTAGCAGGCATGCAGGGAGTGTAGCAGGCATGCAGGGAGTGTAGCAGGGATGCAGGGAGCGTAGCAGGGATGCAGGGAGCGTAGCAGGGATGCAGGGAGCGTAGCAGGGATGCAGGGAGCGTAGCAGGGATGCAGGGAGCGGGATGCAGGGCGAGCAGGATGCAGGGAGCGTAGCAGGGATGCAGGGAGTGTAGCACGGATGCAGGGAGTGTAGCACGGATGCAGGGAGTGTAGCAAGGATGCAGGGAGTGTAGCAAGGATGCAGGGAGTGTAGCAAGGATGCAGGGAGTGTAGCAAGGATGCAGGGAGTGTAGCAAGGATGCAGGGAGTGTAGCAAGGATGCAGGGAGTGTAGCAAGGATGCAGGGAGTGTAGCAAGGATGCAGGGAGTGTAGCAAGGATGCAGGGAGTGTAGCAAGGATGCAGGGAGTGTAGCAGGATGCAGGGAGTGTAGCAAGGATGCAGGGAGTGTAGCAAGGATGCAGGGAGTGTAGCAAGGATGCAGGGAGTGTAGCAAGGATGCAGGGAGTGTAGCAAGGATGCAGGGAGTGTAGCAAGGATGCAGGGAGTGTAGAAGGATGCAGGGAGTGTAGCATCTGCAGGGAGTGTAGCATTCATGCAGGGAGTGTAGCATTCATGCAGGGAGTGTAGCATTCATGCAGGGAGTGTAGCATTCATGCAGGGAGTGTAGCATTCATGCAGGGAGTGTAGCATTCATGCAGGGAGTGTAGCATTCAAAGAAAAAGGCCAGTAACCCCAGAAAAGAACTTGGTACCTGCAGTGTTAATGGAAGGGGATTCCCTTCCAAACACTAGCATACTACTCCACCTTCTCCCCTCCTCCCGTCCTCCACACATCAACAACTCTTCAATAAATGCAAGTGACATGTTATTGTTCAATATTTGCATGCTTATTTAGATATTCTTTATTAAATTATTTATTATTTAATGTCCAAAAGTTCTAAAAAATATTTTATTTAACTACTTTTGGAAGTCTTGGACGGATTAAATTTATTTCCATTATTTCTTATGGGGAAAATTGATTAGTCTAACGATTGTTTCGTCTTAAGATATGCCCTCTCTGACGGATTAATATCGTAAGTCGAGGTACCACTGTACTTATGTGTACCTGTACCTAAATATACTTACACACTGTGCTGGTGAGCAGGTACACATTAAATCACTAAGTGTGTCCTTCTAGTCTTAACGCCATAGTAATACTAATAGTACGTAATAATAATCACTCTTGGGCACATTAAATGTCTTATTTTACGTTAATATAGACATTTTCATTAATCCATCTATGATATTTTCTTCAAAATTATATAAGAAATACGATACATAACATATAAGCATGCTATGTTTATATGCTGGGCGGAGGGAAAACATTACTTCGTGGGGCTGAGAAATTACCTAGGTGGGCTAAATTGGGATGACCTGACTATGGGTCAGGTAGGTGGTTTTGGTTGCCAATATGACGTTTTCCAGAGCGTAGTTCTAGCTGCCCAGACAACTTTTGTTCCAAGTAGGGAAATTAGATCTAACAAAAATGATCCTAAATGGATGAACAATAGATTAAAACATCTCATTAGTCGAAAGAGAGGCATATATAGGCATATCAAAAGAGGGGATGGACAGATAAGAAATCTGTATTTTCAATTAGAGAGAGAAATAAAAAAAAGGAATAAGAAAAGCAGAGAGATTATGAGGCTAAGGTCGCAAGGGATTCGAAGACTAACCCAAAAGCGTTCTTTCAGGTATACAGAAGTAAGATTAGAGACAAGATAGGCCCACTTAAGAGTAACTCAGGACAGATCACGGACAGTGATAAGGATGTGTGTGAAATTTTCAATACTTACTTCCTCTCAGTTTTTACTCGGGAAGATACTAGCGGAATTCCAGAAATAATAAATTATGCAGAACAGGAAGATAATTGACTATGCTCGATTGGGGTAACTAGTGACATGGTCCTCAGACAAATAGAGAAATTAAAACCTAACAAATCCCCAGGCCCTGATGAACTGTTTGCAAGAGTTTTAAAGAATGTAAAGAGAAACATAGCAAACCTTTGGCAAATATTTTCAATATATCACTACAAACTGGCATAGTGCCAGACAAGTGGAAAAGGGCAAATGTAATACCTATTTACAAGGCAGGTTACAGGTCCTTAGCTTCAAACTATAGACCAATAAGCCTTACCTCCATAGTTGGTAAATTTATGGAGTCAATAATTGCAGAGGCAATTCGTAGCCATCTTGAAAAGCATAAATTGATTAATGAATCTCAACACGGTTTTACAAAGGGGCGTTCCTGTCTTACGAATTTACTAACTTTTTTCACTAAGGTGTTTGAGGAGGTAGATCATGGTAATGAATATGATATTGTGTATATGGACTTCAGTAAGGCTTTCAATAAAGTTCCACATCAGAGGCTACTGAGGAAACTTAAGGCACACGGAATAGGAGAAATTTTTTCTTGGGTAGAGGCATGGTTGACAAATAGGTGGCAGAGAGTTTGCATAAATGGAGAGAAATCAGAATGGGGCCACGTCTCAAGAGGTGTTCCACAGGGGTCAGTTTTGGGCCCCCTGTTGTTTACAATTTACATAAATGACATAGATGAGGGAATAAATAGCAACATAAGTAAATTTGCTGATGACACCAAAATAGGCCATCCAATTCATTCAAATGAGGACAGAGCACTCCAGGATGATTTGAATAGACTGATGCAGTGGTCGGAGAAGTGGCAGATGCAGTTTAATGTAAACAAATGCAAAGTTCTAAATGTTGGGCAGGACAATAACCATGCCACATATAAACTGAATAATGTAGATCTTATTACTGGTGATTACGAGAAGGATTTAGGAGTTCTGGTTAGTAGTAATCTGAAGCCAAGACAACAGTGCATAAGTGTTTGCAATAAAGCTAAAAGAATCCTTGGCTTCATATCAAGAAGTATAAATAATAGAAGCCCTCAGGTTGTTCTTCAACTCTATATATCTTTGGTTAGGCCTCATTTAGATTAATGCTGCTCAGTTCTGGTCACCGTATTACAGAATGGATATAAATGCACTGGAAAACGTTCAGAGGAGGATGACAAAGTTGATCCCATGTATCAGAAATCTTCCCTATGAGGATAGACTGAGGGCCCTGAATCTGCACTCTCTAGAAAGGCATAGAATTAGGGGGGATATGATTGAGGTGTATAAATGGAAAACAGGAATAAATAAAGGGGATGTAAATAGCGTGCTGAAAATATCCAGCCAAGACAGGACTCGCAGCAATGGTTTCAAGTTGGAAAAGTTCAGATTCAGGAAGGATATAGGAAAGCACTGGTTTGGTAATAGAGTTGTGGATGAGTGGAACAAACTCCCGAGTACAGTCATAGATGCTAAGACGTTGTGTAGTTTTAAAAATAGGTTGGATAAATACATGAGTGGGTGTGGGTGGGTGTGAGTTTGGACCTGACTAGCTTGTACTACCAGGTCAGTTGCCATACTAATTCCTTAAGTGGTAGTGACCTGACTACCTGGAGACTGAGCTCCAGGTGGTCCGCTAGATAATTATACGAGTGGGTGCAGTTGGGTGTGAGTTGGTCCTGACTAGCTTGTGCTACTAGGTCAGTGCAGTGCTCCTTCCTTAAGTGAATGTAACCTGACCTGGCTGGGTCGGGGCATTGGCTTAAGCCAGTTGGAGACTTGGACCTGCCTTGCATGGGCCAGTAGGCCTGCTGCAGTGTTCCTTCTTATGTTCTTATTACGTTTTCTCTGGTCCAGCATCAGAGAAAACGTGTATGAATCTGCGTTTGGCCCAGTCACTCCCCCTTATCACTCCGCTTTTGTTTACAATTCTTGGCACGAATTATTCATTACTTCTCCCTTCATTTATGATGGCATCTAAAGGTAGTTGTTAGAAAAGATTAAACTCAGTGAACAAGGTATGTTGATGGTAATATGGCTCTGGGATGCATTAAATATCTTGTGTAGCTATGTAGGTAGGTAGGTGCAGCTGTGTAGACAGGCAGACTACATAGCTACATCTACCAGCTACCTACACCTGACTTCCTACTCACCTCTCATTCTACATTAAGACTACACATATCTTAAGGTAAATAATGAGTGTACTGTATGTGTATTTTATCTCTCTGGGCTGCTTTAAATATCATATACAGTGGTACCTCGAGTTACGAGCTTAATTCGTTCCAGACGGCTATTCAAGTGCCGATACCGAAGGAATTTTTTCCCATAAGAAATAATGAAAATTAGATTAATCCATTTCAGACCCCCAAAAATACACTTACAAAAGCACCTACAAAAATACACTTACATAATTGTTCGATTTGGGAGCTGCTCGTAAGTAGAGGTACCACTGTATTAACCCTTTCACTGTCGGAGGCCCCATTCTGAAACTGTCTCTGTCGCAAAATTTTTGAAAAAAAAAAAATTATTTTTCTTATGAAATGATAGAGAATCTTTTCCCGATGGTAATGACATGAAAAGTATGAAATTTGATGGAAAACTTACGGAATTACGCTCTTGCAAAGTTAGCGATGTCAGCGGTACATACGCATCGGCGATTTCGCCGAATTTGAGCCCTATTTTCGGCCAATTCCATTGGGACAGTCGACCAAACTCATAGCTATTTCTTTAGAACTCCACTTGTTCTATCGATTGAGTACAAGAAATCACCAATTTACCGATTTCAACTACCCAATAAAGTGGTCAGAAATTGGCAATTTCGCCAATTTCATGCAAAATAAAAAAGACGTCAATTTCAAAATAGGATCCAGAATAAACAATGCAGACATTCCTGGCACTAAAATAAGATGTTATCTGTTCATTAGTCACGTCTTTAGGCCCCTCTTATATTACTCTTGCTTTCTATTTTGATTTTTTATTCACACAAAAAATAGAAGATTTATTGTTATGCAGACTATTGCATTATTGTAAAAATGGTATAAATAATATATGTGCACTTGTGAAAGAATATTAGACTCACCAGTTGATGTGTATTGGACGCGTGGCATGATTTGTTTACTTTTGAACATTGGCAAAAATCGAACATTTCCGCTAATTTGAGCTCAATTTCAAGATCGTTTTCATCCCGAAACTAACCAAAATCATCTCTATTCCTGTAATATGTTTTCCATTCTATAAAATGAGACCGCGAAAAAGAAAATACAACCATAAATACTATACGAAAATACACCTCAAAGTTGGTGTTTTAATCCAAAAACACCGTCAGTTTTTTTTTTCTCATTATGCACTGCGTGCTGCAAGATTTTTTTTTATAGTGCGCACACTGACCACACAGACCCATTCTCTCATATATGGGCCTACCAGCTTTCTACCGTTTGATTTGAAGCCGCTAGAATTTGTGAGTATATATACGTCCGAAACACTGGCTCGTAAGACGTATATATACGACCGAAAGTCAAAGGGTTAAGTTTGGATGGGGAGTCACGGCTACCTACATCTGAATTCCTACAAATAAGTATTACTCGCCTCTCTCTCACCCTACTACAAATATTTTAAGGTAAGTAATGAATGTACTGTGTATGCATTTTACATTTTATTGTGTTTTTTAATGCCTAGTTCTATTACTAACTTTATACATAAAGTTAGTGTAAACTTGTTGTCTGATATATATATGCATTTATAAGTGGAAAAAATGGCGTTCTGCTTTCCTGCAATGTCTGCTTTCTGGCAGTAGCCTGGAACCTAACCTGCCATATAAGTGGGGCCCTACTGTACTCTAGAATGAATAAAATGTCATTATGTGATGAGTGGTGGCGGCCATTGCCACTGCCGCACTGACCATATCTTCTCGAGATACACAAATAACCTGCATATAGAAGAGAGGAGCTCACGACGACTTTTCGGTCCGACTTGGACCATTTACAAAGTCACACTAACAAAAAGAAGAGAGGGAGGGGGCTTATATAGGCCAACCGACAGGGGCTAGCCCGGCTGGCCTATATAAACCCCCTCCCTCTCTTTTTGTTAGTGTGACTTTGTAAATGGTCCAAGTCGGACTAAAACGTCGTCGTAAGCTCCTCTTCTATATGAGGGTTATTTGTGTATTGTTCCAGTCACGGTATTGTGCCTTTTTTGTTACTTCTAGAGATGTATCGGATGTGAAAATTTAGATGCGGATGTAAGAAATTGTGCAGATGTTCCGCGGATGTAACAAATTGTGTGACTGTTCTTCGGATTCAGATGCGGATATCTGTTTACAGTAAAATGCGGATGAGGATGTAAGAAATTGTGCGGATGTTCCGCGGATGCGGATATCCGATACATCACTAATATCTTCCCATTCTTCCCCTTCTGAAAACGGAGTGTTTGTGAGGCTAACTGCACTAGATCACTAGTTTCATAAGGAAAACACTGAAACAATGTATTTATAAATAAGAAATACAGTGCACCCCCGGATTTCGTACTCCTCCCAACTCGAACAATTATGTAAGAGTATTTTTGTAAGTGCTTTTGTAAGTGTATTTTTGGGGGTTTGAAACGGACTAATCTAATTTATATTCGTCCTTATGGGAACAAATTCGTTCGGTAACAGCACTCGAACAATCTTCTGGAAAGAATTATTGACGAAATCCAGGGTCCACTGTATTATATAAAAACAGAGAATGTAAAGAAATATACTGGTTTTATAAAGTGTACGTATGCTGGCAGAGGTGGAGGGTGGATGATAGGCTACTTGCTACACTCTTAATGCTACACTTTATCGCTGAACTTAATTGCTACACTCTTAATGCCAGGCAGTACCAGCATAGTAGAAGTACGTACTACGCTCGTACTGCCTTGCAAACAACCCGCACACCTCACACCTCGTTCGTGTTTATCTATGATTTCATGCTTTAATTCCATGGACATCATCATCTTTCTTCTCAGCAGTCCTTTGCACTTACTTTCTTAGGACCCATGGTTAGAAAAAAGAAATTTTGCAAAATAACTACACAAAATGTAAGGAAAACACCAGAGAAATGCTTTAACAGCGAGGTAAACAGTGAACTGCACCAGATGGCGGCATTCTGAAGCTCCTCTAGGGAATTGGATCTGTGCTCCAATTCCAATAGTAATAATAACAATAGTAATAATAACAATAGTAATAATAACAATAACAATAGTAATAATAACAATAGTAATAATAACAATAACAATAATAACAATAACAATAATAACAATAGTAATAGTAACAATAGTAATAATAATAATAATAATAATAATAATAATAATTATAATAATAGTAATAATAATAATAGTAATAATAATAGTAATAATAATAGTAATAATAATAGTAATAATAATAATAGTAATAATAATAATAGTAATAATAATAATAGTAATAATAATAGTAATAATAATAATAATAATGAGCGAGCTTCAGTTCCCTAAATTAATAATAATAATAACGTAGTAGGTTGGTAGTCAGCAACCACCCATGGAGGTACTACCGTCCTGCCAAGCGAGTGTAAAATGAAAGCCTGTATCTGTTTTACATGATGGAAGGATTGCTGGTGTCTTTTCTGTCTCATAAACATGCAAGATTTCAGTACGTCTTGCTACTTCTACTTACACTTTGGTCACACTACACATACATGTACACATTTATGTATACACACTCATCTGAGTTTTCTTTGATTTTATCTTAATAGTTCTTGTTCTTATCGCTTTTCTTTTCATATCCATGGGGAAGTGGAATAAGAATCATTCCTCCGTAAGCCATGCGTGTTGTAAAAGTCAACTAAAATGCCGGAACAATGGGCTAGTAACCCCTTTTCCTGTATAGATTTACTAAAAAGAAAAAGAAGAAAACCGTCAAAGTGGGATGTTTGAATGTGCATGGATGTTGTGCGAATGATAAGAGATGATTGTAGATGTTATGAATGAAAAGAAGCTGGATGTCCTGGCTTTAAGTAAGACAAAGCTGAAGGGGGTAGGAGAGTTTCAGTGGGAAGAAATAAATGGGATTAGGTCAGGGTTTCAAATAGAGTTAGAGCTAAAGAAGGAGTGGCAATAATGTTAAATAATCAGTTACGGCAGGTAAAGACGGAATATAAATGTATAAATTCAAGGATTATGTGGAGTAAAATAAAGGTTGGATGTGAAAAGTGGGTTACAGTAAGTGTTTATGCACCTGGAGAGGAGAGAAGTGTAGAGGAGAGATATTTTGGGAAATGTTGAGTGAGTGTGTGGGGAGTTTTGAACCAAGCAAGAGAGTAATTGTGGTTGGGGATCTTAATGCTAAAGTGGGTAAAAATGTTGTGGAGGGAGTAGTAGGTAAATTTGGGATGCCAGGGGTAAATGTAAATGGGGAACCATTAATTGAGCTATGTGTAGAAAGAGGTTTGGTAATAAGTAATACATATTTTATGAAAAAGAGGATAAATAAATATACAAGGTATGATATAGCACATAAGGAAAGTAATTTGTTAGATTATGTATTGGTGGATAAAAGGTTGATGGGTAGGCTTCAGGATGTACATGTTTATAGAGGGGCAACGGATATATCGGATGATTATTTAGTTGTAGCTACAGTTAGAGTAAAAGGTAGATGGGACAAAAAGAAAATGGCAACAGCAAGTAAGAGAGAGAGGTAAAAGTGTATAAACTAAGGGAGGAGGAAGTTAGGGTGAGATATAAGCAACTCTTGGCAGAAAGGTGGGCTAGTGCAAGTATGAGTAGTGGGGGGGTTGAAGAGAGTTGGGATAGTTTTAAAAATGCAGTATCAGAATGTGGGGCAGAAGTTTGTGGCTATAGGAGGGTGGGTGCAGGAGGAAAGAGTGAGTGGTGGAATGAAGAAGTAAAGGGTGTGATAAAAGAGAAAGGTAGCTTATGAGAGGTTTTTACAAAACAGAAGTGTTAATAGAAGAGCAGAGTATATGGAGAGTAAAAGAAAGGTGAAGAGAGTGGTGAGAGAGTGCAAAAGAAGAGCAGATGAAAGAATGGGAGAGGAAGGCGAGGTAGGGGTCGTCCTAGAAATGGTTGGAGGGAGGGGGTAAAGAAGGTTTTGTGGGCGAGGGGCTTGGACTTCCAGCAAGCATGTGTGAGCGTGTTAGATAGGAGTGAATGGAGACGAATGGTTTTTGGGACCTGACGAGCTGTTGGAGTGTGAGCAGGATAACATTTTGTGAAGGGATTCAGGAAAACCAGTTAATTGATTCAGTTGGACTTGAGTCCTGGAAATGGGAAGTACAATGCCTGCACTTTAAAAGAGGGGTCTGGGATAGTGACAGCTGAGAGGGACTATTCTCAGCTGTCGTATCTGAGCGCCTCTGCAAAGACGGTGATTATGTATGAGTGTGGTGAAAGTGTTGAATGATGAAAGTATTTTCTTTTTTGGGATTTTCTTTCTTTTTGGGTCACCCTGCCTCGGTGGGAGACGGCCGACTTGTTGAAAAAAAAAAAAAATAATAATAATAATATATACAGTGGACCCCGTTAACGGCCATATCGTTCTCCAGAATGTGTTCAAGTGCCGTACAACGAATTTATTAACATAAGGAATAAAGTAAATTAGATAAATCCTTTGGACCCCCAAACATACACTTACAAAGCACTTACAAAAATACACTTACATAATTGTTAAAGTGCTTTTGTAAGTGTATGTTTGGGGGTCCAAAAGGATTAATCTAATTTACTTTATTCCTTATGTTAATAAATTCGTTTGGTAACGGCACTTGAACAGCATTCTGAACGAATTATGGCGTAACCGGGTCCACTGTATTATTATTAATTTAGGGAACTGAAGCTCGCTCGTTATTATTATTAATTATAATTATTATTATTATTAATTATAATTTAAATTTTTATTATTAATTTAGGAACTGAGCACAGATCCAATTCCCTAGATCAAGAATCTCTCACGAGTGTCAAGGTTCCCGACGCTGGTGAGAGGCTCTTATCTAGGAATTGATCTGTGCTCCTGTTCCCTAAATTAATAATAATAATAACGAGGAGCTTCAGAATGCCGCCAACTCAGTGCACTGTTTACCTCGCCATGGAAGCATTTCTCTTGGTTGCTTGCATTTTGTGTAGTTATTTTGCCAAATTTCTTTTTTCTAACCATGGGTCATAAGAAAGTAAGTGCAAAGGACAGTGCTGAGAAAAAAAGAGATGTCCATGGAGTTAAAGCATGAAATCATAGATAAACACAAGTGAGGTGCGGTTGTGGGTTGAGGGGGAGGGGAAGCTCGCTCGTAACTCGGATTTTGGCTCATAATTCAGAGCAAAAATCGACCTGAGCAACAGCTCATATCTCGAAAACTCATATGTTGGGGCACTCTTAAGTCAAGGTTCCACTGTATTCTGAACCTTGAGGAAATTGGCCAAATTACCAATTTCTCATCACTTTATTGGGTAGTTGAAATACAGTGGACCCCGCAACGAAAGGTTTAGATAACGAAAAATCGTTAACGAAAGCTTTTTTCGCTCCTCGGATAGCGAAAAAACTCGGATAGCGAAACTTACTAGACCTGTCTGCCTGCTCCGCACCTGCGCAGGACGCCCGCCAGTGAAGCGTTGTTTACCATTGAGAGAAGATTACCTAGCGTGCTCTTTCAAACATTCACAAACATTTGGTGTTTTTGGTGGTATATAGTGATTGTCACTGTGAAATAAGTCACCATGGGTCCAAAGAAGCTTCCTAGTGGCACCCTGTGGTAAAGAGAGTGAGGAACGCCATCGAACTGAAGGAGATTGTTGAAAA
>WNWK01015746.1:0-46884 GCA_009830355.1 Cherax destructor
AATGACCTTGATGAGGGAATTACTAGTGATATGAGCAAATTCGCGACGACACGAAGATAGGTAGGATAATTGATTCAAACATAGATGTCATAGAACTTCAGGAAGATTTAGACAAACTTAATTCGTGGTCAGAAAAGTGGCAGATGCAGTTCAATGTAGATAAATGCAAGGTTCTGAAGCTCGGGAGTGTCCATAACCCAAGCACTTATAAGTTAAATAACCTAGAACTTAGCCATACAGATTGCGAGAAGGACTTGGGGTGATGGTAAGCAGCAACCTTAAACCAAGACAGCAATGCCTAAGCGTACGTAATAAGGCAAATAGATTACTGGGATTTATATCAAAAGTGTTAGCAACAGAAGTCCAGAGGTTATATTACAGCTTTATACATCATTAGTAAGGCCTCACCTAGATTACGCAGCTCAGTTCTGGTCTCCATATTACAGAATGGACATAAATTCGTTAGAAAACATTCAGCGTAGAATGACTAAATTAATACATAGCATTAGAAATCTTCCTTACGAAGAAAGATTGAAGACCCTAAAATTACATTCACTTGTAAGACGTAGAATGAGGGAGACATGATCGAGGTATACAAGTGGAAAATGGGTATTAACAAAGGGGATATAAATAAGGTCTTGAGGATATCTCTCCAAGAGAGAACCCGCAATAATGGATTCAAGTTAGATAAGTTTAGATTTAGAAAGGATATAGGAAAGTATTGGTTTGGAAATAGGGTAGTTGATGAGTGGAACAGTCTGCCTAGTAGGGTTATTGAAGCTAGGACCTTGGGTAGTTTCAAATTTAGGTTGGATAAATTCATGAGTGAGAGGGGTTGGATTTGAGTGGGACTCGCGCATGAGTGGGTAGAATTGTCAAAGCTTATTTCTTGGGTAGCTTTGAAAATTGGGTTGAGCAAATATTCTGTTAGTGGGATGGATTGTGAAGGACCTGCCTAGTATGGGCCAACAGGCCTGCTGCAGTGTTCCTCCTTTCTTATGTTCTTCTTATGTTCTTATGTCTTTTTCTAAGTTCTTACCCATGGCCATCTGTGGCAAATTTAAGAATATTCTGAGGAATATGAGGTGCGAAGGGAGCGCATCTCATATTCCTCGGAACAAGACCTTGCAAGGAAGCAACCTTACCTGAAGGATGTAAGACTCAAAGTCTGAGATCCTTGTGTAAAATAAACTGAAAAGTGGCCATCTGTTTCAAAGGTCCTACCCATGGCCATCTGTGAAAAAGTTTCAGTGGCCATCTGTTTCAAAGGTCCTACCCATGGCCATCTGTGGCAAAGTTTCAGTGGCCATCTGTTTCAAAGGTCCTACCCATTGCCATATGTGGCAAGTTCCAGTGGACATCTGTTTCAAAGGTCCTACCCTTGGCCATTTGCTAGAAAGAGGTCTTTGTGTGGCCCACTTTTTAACTATGTTGAAAACTCAGCAACACTCTCGCATACAAATGCTGAAAGTGATGGTAGCAGCAAGAGTGATGGTAGTAGCAAGAGTGATGGTAGTAGCAAGAGTGATGGTAGTAGCAAGATATAGGATATAGGAAAGTATTGGTTTGGAAATAGGGTAGTTGATGAGTGGAACAGTCTGCCTAGTAGGGTTATTGAAGCTAGGACCTTGGGTAGTTTCAAATTTAGGTTGGATAAATTCATGAGTGAGAGGGGTTGGATTTGAGTGGGACTCGTGCATGAGTGGGTAGAATTGTCAAAGCTTATTTCTTGGGTAGCATTGAAAATTGGGTTGAGCAAATATTCTGTTAGTGGGACGGATTGTGAAGGACCTGCCTAGTATGGGCCAACAGGCCTGCTGCAGTGTTCCTCCTTTCTTATGTTCTTATGTTCTTAAGAGTGATGGTAGTAGCAAGAGTGATGGTAGTAGCAAGAGTGATGGTAGCAGCAAGAGTGATGGTAGCAGCAAGAGTGATGGTAGCAGCAAGAGTGATGGTAGCAGCAAGAGTGATGGTAGTAGCAAGAGTGATGGTAGCAGCAAGAGTAATGGTAGTAGCAAGTCAATTACCTTTAGCCTTGAATGGATGTATGATAGTAGGGATAATTCAGTAATGGTCCCAGATTTTCGCTTAGCAGATTATAATGGACTTAGAGAACACTTATCAACTGTGGACTGGGGTGAAGAAGAGAGGTATCAATATGACAGTTTTCTTAACACTATACAGGCTGCCCAAAGAACATTTATCCCGTATAAAGAAATTAGATCAAGTAGAAATGACCCAAAATGGATGAATAATAGGCTCAAATATCTTTTAGGGCAGAAGAAAGGAATTTATAGGCGCATAAAAAGAGGTGAGGGTCATCTTATAAATCAGTATACTGACATTAAGAGGGACGTTAAAAAGGGAATAAGAAAATCTAAACGGGACTATGAAATTAAAGTTGCTAGGGATTCAAAAACTAACCCAAAAAGTTTTTCCAGGTTTATAGAACAAAAGTTAGGGATAAGATAGGTCCCCTTAAAAATAACTTTGGGCATCTTACTGACAAGGAGAATGATATGTGCTCTATTTTTAATAATTATTTTCTCTCGGTTTTCACACAGGAAGACATTAATAATATCCCAGTAATTAATTTTTACAGAGGCCCAGAAGAAGATAAATTATGTAATATCACAGTCACTAGCAAAATGATTATGAAACAGCTGGACCGACTGAAACAAAATAAATCGCCGGGTCCTGATGAGCTTTTGCAAGGGTTCTTAAGGAATGCAAAATGGAACTCTGTGAACCAATATCTAACATTTTAATTTATCTCTTCAAACAGGTGTAGTGTCTGATATGTGGAAGATGGCTAATGTAATTCCTATTTTTAAAGCAGGGGACAAGTCACTACCGTCAAACTACCGCCCAATAAGCCTGACCTCAATTGTAGGCAAATTACTAGAGTCAATTATAGCTGATATTATTAGAAGCCATCTAGATAACCACAATTTGATTAATGATACCCAGCATGGATTCAGAGGGCCGTTCCTGCCTATCTAATTTATTAACCTTCTTCAGTAAAGCTTTTGAGGCTGTTGATCACGATAAAGAATTCGATATTGTTTATTTAGACTTTAGTAAGGCTTTTGATAGAGTACCGCACAAGAGACTGTTAAAGAAAGTGGCAGCTCATGGCATTGGGGAAAAGTGCTGTCATGGATCGAGTCATGGCTCACCAATAGGAAGCAGAGAGTGTGCATAAATGGGGTTAAATCCGAATGGGGACTTGTAACAAGTGGTGTTCCACAGGGATCAGTCTTAGGCCCATTGTTATTTATAATATATATCAATGACCTTGATGAGGGAATTACTAGTGATATGAGCAAATTCGCCGACGACACGAAGATAGGTAGGATAATTGATTCAAACATAGATGTCATAGAACTTCAGGAAGATTTAGACAAACTTAATTCGTGGTCAGAAAGTGGCAGATGCAGTTCAATGTAGATAAATGCAAGGTTCTGAAGCTCGGAGTGTCCATAACCCAAGCACTTATAAGTTAAATAACGTAGAACTTAGCCATACAGATTGCGAGAAGGACTTGGGGGTGATGGTAAGCAGCAACCTTAAACCAAGACAGCAATGCCTAAGCGTACGTAATAAGGCAAATAGATTACTGGGATTTATATCAAGAAGTGTTAGCAACAGAAGTCCAGAGGTTATATTACAGCTTTATACATCATTAGTAAGGCCTCACCTAGATTACGCAGCTCAGTTCTGGTCTCCATATTACAGAATGGACATAAATTCGTTAGAAAACATTCAGCGTAGAATGACTAAATTAATACATAGCATTAGAAATCTTCCTTACGAAGAAAGATTGAAGACCCTAAAATTACATTCACTTGTAAGACGTAGAATGAGGGGAGACATGATCGAGGTATACAAGTGGAAAATGGTATTAACAAAGGGGATATAAATAAGGTCTTGAGGATATCTCTCCAAGAGAGAACCCGCAATAATGGATTCAAGTTAGATAAGTTTAGATTTAGAAAGGATATAGGAAAGTATTGGTTTGGAAATAGGGTAGTTGATGAGTGGAACAGTCTGCCTAGTAGGGTTATTGAAGCTAGGACCTTGGGTAGTTTCAAATTTAGGTTGGATAAATTCATGAGTGAGAGGGGTTGGATTTGAGTGGGACTCGCGCATGAGTGGGTAGAATTGTCAAAGCTTATTTCTTGGGTAGCTTTGAAAATTGGGTTGAGCAAATATTCTGTTAGTGGGATGGATTGTGAAGGACCTGCCTAGTATGGGCCAACAGGCCTGCTGCAGTGTTCCTCCTTTCTTATGTTCTTATGTTCTTATGAGTGATAGTAGTAGCAAGAGTGATGGTAGTAGCAAGAGTGATGGTAGCAGCAAGAGTGATGGTAGTAGCAAGAAAGAGGTCTTTGTGTGGCCCACTTTTTAACTATGTTGAAAACTCAGCAACACTCTCGCATACAAATGCTGAAAGTGATGGTAGCAGCAAGAGTGATGGTAGTAGCAAGAGTGATGGTAGTAGCAAGAGTGATGGTAGTAGCAAGAGTGATGGTAGTAGCAAGAGTGATGGTAGTAGCAAGAGTGATGGTAGTAGCAAGAGTGATGGTAGCAGCAAGAGTGATGGTAGCAGCAAGAGTGATGGTAGCAGCAAGAGTGATGGTAGCAGCAAGAGTGATGGTAGTAGCAAGAGTGATGGTAGTAGCAAGAGTGATGGTAGCAGCAAGAGGAATGGTAGTAGCAAGAGTGATGGTAGTAGCAAGAGTGATGGTAGTAGCAAGAGTGATGGTAGCAGCAAGAGTGATGGTAGTAGCAAGAGTGATGGTAGCAAGAGTGATGGTAGACAAGAGTGATGGTAGTAGCAAGAGTGATGGTAGTAGCAAGAGTGATGGTAGCAGCAAGAATGATGGTAGTAGCAAGAGTGATGGTAGCAGCAAGAGTGATGTAGAGCAAGAGTGATGGTAGCACAAGAGTGATGGTAGCAGCAAGAGTGATGTAGTAGCAAGAGTGATGGTAGTAGCAAGAGTGATGGTAGCAGCAAGAGTAATGGTAGAACAAGAGTGATGGTAGTAGCAAGAGTGATGGTAGCAGCAAGAGTGATGGTAGCAGCAAGGTGATGGTAGAGCAAGAGTGATGGTAGCAGCAAGAGTGATGGTAGCAGCAAGAGTGATGGTAGCAGCAAAGCAAGTGATGGTACAGCAAAGAGTGATGGTAGCAGCAAGAGTGATGGTAGCAGCAAGAGTGATGGTAGCAGCAAGAGTGATGGTAGCAGCAAGAGTGATGGTAGCAGCAAGAGTGATGGTAGCAGCAAGAGTGATGGTAGCAGCAAGAGTGATGGTAGCAGCAAGAGTGATGGTAGCAGCAAGAGTGATGGTAGAGCAAGTGAGTAGAAGTGTGTAGCAAGAGTAATGGTAGCAGCAAGAGTGATGGTAGAGCAAGAGTGATGGTAGCAGCAAGAGTGATGGTAGTACAAGAGTGATGGTAGCAGCAAGAGTGATGTAGCAGCAAGAGTGATGGTAGCAGCAAGAGTGATGGTAGCAGCAAGAGTGATGTGAAAGATGTATCAAGAGGATGGTAGCAGCAAGAGTGATGGTAGCAGCAAGAGTGATGGTAGTAGCAAGAGTGATGGTAGCAGCAAGAGTGATGGTAGCAACAAGAGCGATGGTAGCAGCAAGAGTGATGGTAGCAGCAAGAGTGATGGTAGTAGCAAGAGTGATGGTAGTAGCAAGAGTGATGGTAGCAGCAAGAGTGATGGTAGTAGCAAGAGTGATGGTAGCAGCAAGAGTGATAGTAGCAGCAAGAGTGATGGTAGTAGCAAGAGTGATGGTAGTAGCAAGAGTGATGGTAGCAGCAAGAGTGATGGTAGTAGCAAGAGTGATGGTAGCAGCAAGAGTGATGGTAGCAGCAAGTGATGAGTAGCAAGAGGATGGTAGCAGCAAGAGTGATGGTAGCAGCAGAGTGATGTAGCAGCAAGAGTGATGGTAGCGACAAAGTGATGTAGCAGAAGAGTGATGGTAGAGAGCAGAGTGATGGTAGCAGCAAGAGTGATGGTAGCACAAGAGTGATGTAGAGCAAGTGATGGTAGCAGCAAGAGTGATGGTAGCAGCAAAGTGATGGTAGACAAAGTGATGAGACAAGATGATGGTAGCAGCAAAGTGATGGTAGCAGCAAGATGATGGTAGTAGCAAAGTGATGGTAGCAGCAAGTGATGGTTACAAGAGTGATGGTAGCAGCAAGAGGATGGTAGCAGCAAGAGTGATGGTAAGCAAGAGTGATGGTAGACAAAGTGATGGTAGCAGCAAGAGGATGGTAGAGCAAGAGTATGGTAGAGCAAGAGTGATGGTAGTAGCAAGAGTGATGGTAGCAGCAAGAGTGATGTAGAGCAAGAGTGATGTAGCAGCAAGAGTGATATGCAAAGAGTGATGGTAGCAGCAAGAGTGATGTAGCACAAGGATGATGGTAGAGCAAGAGTGATGTAGAGCAAAGTGATGTAGCAGCAAGAGTGATGGTAGTACAAGAGTGATGGTAGCAGCAAGAGTGATGGTAGCAAGGAGTAATGGTACACAAGAGTATGTGTAGCAGAAGTGATGGTAGTAGCAAAGTGATGGTAGCAGCAAGAGTGATGGCAGCAAGGATGTGAAGGATGTAAGATAGTAGCAGCAAGAGTATGGTAGAGCAAGAGTGATGTAGAGCAAGAGTGATGTAGTAGCAAAGAGTGAGTAGTAGCAGCAGAGTGCTAGGTAGACAAGAGTGTAGTATAGCAAAAGATATGGTACCAAAAGAGAGTCAATGGTCAGTGATTACAAGGGTTGAAAGGAAAGGGATGATGTGCAGTAAAGATGATTCAAGGAACTGGAGCTACATTAATGTGTATGCAAATGATTACCACCATACCTCAACAGTTCGCCTCTAGAGTTATGTAACACAAAGCAGAGCACACCAATATAATAATATATATAATCAATAATATTATTATATTATAATTAATATAATAGATAATAATAATAATAATAATAATAATAATAATAATAATAATAATAATAAAATAAATTTGTTTAAAAAAATAATATTATTATTAATAATTACATTTAGTTTTTTTAATCTGTATAAATATTTAAGTTAATCCTCAGTTTTCTCCGAGGCGCTGAATGATCTTACGATATCAGCGATATTTTAAAATAGAATTAAATTTTCACATGGTTTCAGAAGAAAAATTGTTCCCAGATTTATTGCGTGCGAACTCTAGTCTATATTTTCTCTTTTTTTTTTCTTTTCCGGGGTTCGTTAATGTTTCATATCTTTTATAAATTAGCTAGCGACGATATTTTTAAAAATTTCAACTTCCTAACTGTGCACCGGATGTTACTTATTTAGATGAGGGGAAAGAGGACCTCTGGCGAGACACCTTTGTCAGGCACACTTGACACCTTTGTGAGACACACTTGACACCTTTGTCAGACACACTTGACACCTTTGTGAGACACACTTGACACCTTTGTCAGACACACTTGACACTTTCGTCAGACACACTTGAGAAGAAACAGGTTAGACGATCTTCTTCGTTTAGGTCAGTGAATATTCAGGATCAGTATTGATATCCTCGTTCCAGAGCCTCGGTGTGCTTCCTGTTATGAAATATTCGTAATTACGTATTTGTAGCTACAGGAGCAGAGGCGTGTTCCTGGTGCACCCTCTTCGATATATTGTTCATCACTCAATACTTCTGTAAAAATTCCGATGGTTGTAACTCTTATTACTTTCCCTTGTGGAAGTCATTCATTCAGGAAAGATTACGGAGAACGAGAACACGAGAAGCTTACTTCAGATCTTATTGTCTCACTTGCCAAATACAAAAAACAGAAGCAATTGTAAATTTGAAACTGTGTTCGCAGTCGATGTTTTCTGTCGAAGTGTTAAACGATCCTTAGTATCAACATGTATACACACACAACCCGCACCCGGTATTGTGCCTTTTTTTTGTTATCAACATGTATCCTTTTTTTATTTCTCCGCTTAGATGGTTCGGGGATCCTGTCGACACATTTCGGACTGACATCGGGCTTTCTAGTTTATGGGCTGGTTTTCGGAAGTGTGCACCCCAGCCTGGCTCATCAGGAACTGCCTGGAGGACCTTATCAACGTTCCTCTTGAAGACAGTAAGGGTAAAGGCTCCATGATTCACAGTGTCTCACATTTCGTGTATAACAGTATCATCTGGGGGAGTTCGACTTGCATCTGAATAATAAGGGATTCTGGTCTTCATGACGCTAACAGGAGTCTACATCGATGTGGATATAAACAGCTCTCTTGTTAAATTAGACACATATGCAACACTTGGGTATCTTTATTGAGGAAACGTTTCGCCACACAGTGGCTTCATCAGTCCAATACAAAGAAGAAAGTAGTAATAAAAGGAGGAGTTTGAGGTAATCAGTCCCTCGGCCTGGAGTCGATGTGTTCAGTCCATCAATCTTGAAGTAAATACAACATAAGGCAAATAGAAGTTGCTTATATACTGTAGACAGGTGAGATGAAGCAGGAGGAGGCGGGTCATAGTGGTATCAACCACTAGTCGAAGTAAGTCCTTGTCCAAAGGTTTGGACAAATGTTGAAGAATCCCTTTGTATCAAGATCCCAAGAAGTTGCTGTGTCAGACAGGATGTAGATGAATGGTTCAGAGAACCGACAAGTTGTTAAATTAGACACATATGCAACACTTGGGTATCTTTATTGGGGAAACGTTGCACACAGTGGCTTCATCAGTCAATACAAGAAGAAGTAGTAATAAAAGGAGGAGTTTGATTACCTCAAACTCCTCCTTTTATTACTACTTTCTTCTTTGTATTGGACTGATGAAGCCACTGTGTGGCGAAACGTTTCCTCAATAAAGATACCCAAGTGTTGCATATGTGTCTAATTTAACAACTTGTCGGTTCTCTGAACCATTCATCTACATCCAAACAGCTCTCTTGTTGACGAACTAGCAATCGATGATTAAGTTTGTTGCTGCCTTGGTTACCAGCACTGACTCTGTTTGCTGAATGCAATATTCATGTCACTGAATAATATTAGTTCACGGAAAGTATTGGGGCTGCCTACAGAGAGTAACTAAAAGCATTAAGGCTTTCTGGAAGATAGTAATGTTTTATAACTGAGAGCATTGTGACTGCAGAAGATAACTGCGAATATTATGGTTGTGTGTAGATGATAAGTGAGAGTATTAGTGCTGTGTGTAGATGATAAGTTAGAGTATTAGGGCTGTGTGTAACGATAAATGAGGGTTTTAGGGCTGTGTGTAGAAGATAAGTGAAATTATTGGGGCTGTGTGTAGACCGTAATAGCATGAGGTGTGTCTACATATGGTATTGAGTTTCGAGATTCTACAATTGTTGGAAAATAGTTTCCTAATGGTTCAATCCTGCCTAGAGAAAATTATAGTTAAAACTGAAGACGTAAAATTATGCATTTTTTTTTTTACCACAAAGAGACTTTTTTGCACAATCCCAGTATATAACACAATGGAATTTCATAAACGTGTACACAGGATAATGTTCTACAAACGTTTACAAGATAAATGGTTAAGAAACTCAGGTATCATTGGAGTTAAGTCAACAATCAATAAGCATTTTCTAAGTCGACATGCTACTTAGGTGTCAGGGACCTAACTCCAAAACATGAAGCAGGTACAGAGTGACACAGAACTGAACCATCAGGGAACTGTTCCTATACAACCACAATGGCTAAGTCCAAAGAGAAAATCAGTCTGTAGAACCCTAACATAGGCTGCATCCACAATATTGGGTAAATATTAAGTGCTCTGTCTACTTAGTATGCAGAAGCAAACGTCTTCTAGAGACACACGAGAGTGCAGATATAAGTCCACCATTGGAAACAATCCAAACAATTCAAAGATAATCCCACACATAGTTTTCTCGAGCACACAATCTAAGTTCACAAATCAAGATTTCCAGAGATGAAAAATTTGCAAACTTAGAATCTAAGTCAACAAAATGGACACAAGACAATGCTCAGAAATTTAAATCCCAAAAAATGACTGTGTGTGGGGAGGGGGGAAGGGTTGTATTAGTGGAGACAGAGCAATTTAGCTCTCATCCTTCCCTGTCAGTGACAAGTGCCAAATGACCGGGGTTAAAGGCTGCACCCGGCACTTTGCCAATTCGTAACTCCGCCTGTTCTTGTATGTAAACAAAGCATTGCGGCTATACCACCTTACTTCAGCTCATTCAGTGCCACAAAATTAATACCGAACGTATCATACAATATTACGAAATTGGTAAATAATTAAAAATGTAATAATATTGGCTATTGTAAAGAGAGCGACTAGTCATTATCTCCGCTGTCAACTGCCCCTGGTTACAATAGCACGTTCCAAAAACTAAACAGACACATTAATTATGTACTGATGTACGTTACAGTTAACAGAAACTCCATCGCTGATGAATTTTGAGAATCTACTAATAAAAAATTATTAACATACGCATTTATTAAAATCATTTATCATGCTTTTCATTTCCCCCTCCGTTTATCAGGTTGGTTACTTTAACCGGAACAGTTGCGATAGACAGGTAGCCCCGTTGTTCGCCAATTTTCCAAAATGGATGTAATATATATGTAGCACCAATTTTTGTGGGTGATGGATTGATGTCGAAACTTTGCCAATTTCTGGATACCGATGACCAATATATAAAAGAGTGAGGGTTTTGCGTAATATTGCGTAAACGTGCGTATGCTCTGCCTACCTCCGCAAATATTTGTTGCAGAGAACAAAATATTCTCTATGCTGGAATATTTTTTTTAACACTTTTAATTAGATTTTGTACGATGGAACTAATTTTCTCATAAAAAATTAAACTTAATTATTAAATGTATTGACATTGTTTATGATTATTATTTTCACTGCTCCGACAATTATCACACAATAATAATAACATTATTAATAATAATAATAATAATAATAAATAAATTAATAATAATAACAATTAATAATAATAATAATAATGATAATAACAATTAATAATAATAATAATAATAATAATAATAATAATAATAATAATAATAATAATAACAATTAATAATAATAATAATGGCTTCATTCCTAAAGCCATTTGAATATTCCACTTCCCCTACCACCCCGGGTTTAGAGCAACACGGATTTAGAGCCTGTCGCAGCTACTGGATCACTATGACAAGGTCCTGGATGCTGTAGAGGATAAACAAAATACAGATGTAGTATATACAGACTTTCCAAAAGCTCTCGACAAGTGTGACCATGGCGTAATAGCACACAAAATGCGTGATAGAGGAATAACAGGAAAAGTTGGTAAATGGACCTATAACTTCCTGACAAATAGAACACAAAGAGTAATAGTAAACAGAGTAAAGTCTGAGGCAGCTACGGTGAAAAGCTCTGTTCCACAAGGCACAGACCTCCATCTAAGACACCGCAAGACTCCAAGGCGACATAAACCAAATCTTCAAATGGGCCAATCAAAACAATATGAAGTTCAATGAAGAGAAATTTTAACCACTCAGATATGGAAAACTTGAGGAAATTATAATTGTATCAGGGTATACGACAAATTTTAACCATTCAATAGAGCGAAAAAGTAATGTGAATGACCTAGGAGTGATCATGTCAGAGGATCTCGCCTTCAAAGATCACAACAATGTATCTGGCGCATCTTCTAGGAAAATAATAGGATGGACAATAAGAACCTTCAAAACTAGGGACGCCAAGCCCATGATGATTCTCTTCAAATCGCTTGTTCTCTCTAGGCTGGAATACTGCTGTACACTAACTGCCCCCTTCAAGGCAGGCGAAATTGCTGACCTGGAGAGTGCACAAAGAACTTTCACGGCACACATAAGGCACCTAAATACTGGGAGCAGTTAAATGCCCTTGATATGTATTCCCTGGAACGCAGGCGAGAGAGATACATGATAATATATACTTGGAAAATCCTAGAGGGATTAATACCAAACTTGCACATGAAAATCCCTCCCTATAAAAGCAAAAGACTCGGCAGGAGATGCAACATTCCCTCAATGAAAAGCAGGGGCGCCACAAGAACACTGAGAGACAACACAATAAGTGTCAGGTGCCCAAGACTGTTCAACTTCCTCCCAGCATACATAAGAGAGATTACCAATAGACCCCTGGCTGTCTTCAAGAAGACGCTGGACAGGCACCTAAAGTCAGTACCTGACCAACCGGGCTGTGGTTCGTACATCAGTTTGCGTGCGGCCAGCAGTAACAGTCTGGTTGATCAGACCCTGATCCACCATGAGGCCTGGTCTCAGACCGGGCCGCGGGGCGTTGACCCCCGAAACCCTCTACAGGTAAACTCCATCTTTTCATTTTTTTTACCAGTAGATATATTTTATTACATAATATGGTACAAAAGATTTAAGAGATACATTGTTGATATAAAGATGACATATACAGTACACGAGGTGTGAGAGATACATGTCTAGTACGTATTGTTACATGTTTGTCACTGATTATAATGCGAAAATCTCATCCAGCTCCTCAGAGCTGGGGCGCGTGCCCAAAATACAGCAGGCATTACCCCTCTGAACAGCAACGCTGAGTCGCTGGAACAGAAAATTAGCTGCCCTGGGATCCCTAGTTACCATGTTGAGTCTTTTGCCCAGCTCCTTAAGGAACTTAGATGCACTCTTTCCCCATGAGCCAAGGGTCTCCGAGCCTATGTGAAAAAACATATAATGATGGGAGAGTTCTCCATATTTTCTAGACTTTTGGGACTCCCTGAAGGTGGCGGCTGCCCCTCCTTCCTCCCTGGTGTATTGGAGATAGGTATCAGCCAAGGTAGATGCACAGGTGTAGTCCCACACCACCTGCTTGCCGTCTGTCTAGGCTTGAAGGGAGTTACCATCTGGATGCTTTTGGCTGCCATCAGATCTGCATAGTTGGGGTGGCTAACTTATTGCTGGGCATTCGGCTGTTGTGAGGCTCCTCTTGATAATGTTATTAACCTCCTCATGTCTTGCAATCTTTCCCTCGGATTTACGGCACACAAGACCATGTTACCCGAATCGTTCTGCTGCTTCACTGCCACAAATACACCTGTGTTCAGCAAGAATAGGTTGCTTCAAGTCGAAGGGCAACACCAAAGCGGATGGTCTGTGGGTCGAGGCGTGTGCCAAGGCTGGAGTTGGGAACATCCAACAGAAAGTCCCCTGCATGAGGGGCTCTCACTGCCAGGAGGCAGGCTCTATCCTTCCCCGACACACTCTGAATCATTGTTGAGGCTATATTTTCCACCATTGGGCCATCCCAGTGTGACTGTTTGTAGTTGTTGGAGTTGTTAGGAGTTTCAGAGCCCGTTAGATTATCCCAGATCCTGGCTCCGTCAACGAACTTTTGGTCATGGACTCCAATCTTGTCCCTAAAATGTTCAGGGACAATCGCTGCTACAAGCCCTCTGGATGCAACGCACAAGGACAGGAAAGCAGGTAGCGTAATCTGTGATGACTTGCGGACACCAATGCCTCCTAGTCTGACTGGGAGTGTAGCTTGGTCCCACTGCCCATCTTCTAGAGTAAGGTTAAGTACTTTCGTAAAAATCTGCCTCAGGATACTGTCATATTCGTGCAGTATAGGGTTATATGAAGGTGCACACCTTAGGAAATATGTCAACCTGGACAGACTCAAGCATTTTGTGAAAAGGTACAAGGCATCATGGGTGTCAAGACTGCCTATTAGTTGTTCCTTTCTCCTCAATTCTTCCAGTTTCTTCCTGAGAATTGTGTCAATGGCATCACTTCCCAGAGTTGCTCCAAGCAAGACGCTATTTGTAGGGGCAATGACTGTTGTTCCTGGTAGTTTTGATATCACTGCATCTATCACTTGTTGATTGACTGAGATGATTTCACATTTGAATGGATTCAGGATGACACCCTTTTCCTGTCCCCGTGTCATCACCTGTGTACGATCATCTAGAAGGGACTCCTTTGTACCTGCTAGTGTGCCATCATCTAGGAACCAGATGTTTAGCTCACTGGTCAGTCTTACTGTGATTTCCCTAACTGCTATACAGAAGAGAAATGGTGCGAGAGGGTCCCCTTGCTGGACACCCTCTGATGATGTGATTTCATGCTCTCCAAACAGGATCATTGATTCCTTGCTATATCCAGCTGAAACAAAAGGAAAGAGACCTGGGAAATGTTCTTGTACAGCTGCTAATACTACGTCTCTTTTCAGGAGATTAAATGCATTCTTGAAATCTAATTTAACCACTGCATTGTCCTCAGGCAGGTTGTCGATATACGCCCTTGTTGCATGAACCGCTGCTTCACTTCCTTGAGAGACCCCAAAGCCAAGCTGGTGTGGTTGAAGCATGATGGCTGCCTCTGCACGAATACTTCGGACAGCAGCTTTCGAAACAAGGCTGCAAAAAGTGTTGCCCACTGCAATTGGCCTAATTCCTCCATCCTTCCTTTTAAGGGCACAAAGTGATGCTCCAAAAAAGAAAGGTTAATCTTGTCAGGAATCAGACCAGCCAAGGAATTGTTGACGAACCTTGTGATCTCTGACAGCAGTGTCTCTGCAATCTCCCCGATAACTGGATTAACCATTTCCTTTAAATGCTGTGGCCTTATTCCAGTGTAGCCCCCAGCAGACATTATTGCTTTGTAAATGTCCGAGTCTTGCACAATCAGTGGTTCCACAGTGGGGACAGAGGTGTTGGAACTGTTGGTGCCCCTGGTTTCCCTGGCAGGGTGCTTTCCTCTAAGTGCTTCAGCAGTGTCAGCATCCCTGGGGGCAACTGTATCTTCACTGGTGATAATTCTGATTGCTCCCACTGTGTTGACCTCTTCAATTTTCTTGCTCACTTGGACTCTGATTTTTTCGCTGTCAGTGGAGTGAGTGGGGGTTCTGCCTCTCCCATTTTTGTGTTGATGGGGAAGGGGAATGAGGTTATCAGCTCTAGGAAAGTCTCTTAAGGATTTAATGGTCATTGAGGCTAGCCTCTTTCCCCTTCTTTCCGGCACAGCTAAGCAGATATTGCCAAAAAGTAGCAAGTTGCGCCATGCCTTGACGGTATATATATACACACACACACACTACACTCTTTTTATTCTTTCTATATAGTTTTCATTCATCTATCCGTGATTTTTCCTCACTTTTCATCAATTAGTTTCATGACACTTTATTTCAGGCTTCTACAGTCATGTTTATGAAGAGTGACATGGCAGGCGAGTCCCACAGCATCATGCTGAGAAAGATCTCATCACTGGGCAGCATCTCTAATTCAAGCTGCCCTTACCTGCAAAAACTTTGCATTTATTGGTATTTATTACATCTACATTCACTTCGACTCAGTCGTGACTGTAGAATAATCTTCTTCACAAGGAATTCCTCATTCGCAAGAAAATCATGTACTTCGTGAAAAGATATCGCCTAAGGTCTGCAAAATATGTTGAAGAGCCATTTACAGAACACAATATACAAGTTTTTTTTTTCTGTGTGCACTACTAAGTCAGCAAAAGGCCTCAGAAAAGTGACCCAAAGCGTCAATGAGTAAGTTATCGTACGACTAAGAAGAAATTTCCTCGTATCTCTTGACGTCCAAAATGATACCTCCTGCTGCTCCTCCTCCCCTGTGAAGTCATCCTCATCAGGATAATGCACACATACTAAGACTGGGTTTCGCTTACAATGTCTGTCGTCTCTTTCATGTGACGAGTAAAAATTTACACTCTTACAACGTCCTTATAATGTTTGCTCTTTCCTATGTACCGGAATATATAAGTTCTGAATTCTTGGAATGATGTCGTGGGATAATAGATTCTTTTCCCCGGTGTTTGATGCAAGTTGACATTTCTGCTGATTAATTTCGCTTCTTTCATAAGTCGGTAATCACACTATTTCATTAAGAAGAGTTAAAGATTTCACTAAGAACAGATTAAACTCTCTTCTTGAATGAAGAAGGACACGAATAATAGCTAGAATGCCGTGACTTGAACAATTCACTATTAACCCACAATTTGGAAATTCATCTTTTGCCGACGTTTCGTTCTGTCCTGGATCACAATAAAGCCACAACTGCGGCTTCATAATATTCCAGGACGGATCGAAACGTTATCAAATATTTGCTCTCTAAATTATGGGTGAGTTGTGAAGATAAGACATCTCAACATTACTGCACCATCAACTAGACCACAAAATTTTTCTATAGGGAATTTTTTAGTCATTCACCATTAAAATCACAGCAGCGGGTGTTATACTTTAGAAATAAGCACAAATACGCATAACTCGCACCTGAATTTGGTGCTTGAATAGACACGATTAGTCTTAAAGTAAACAAAAAATCAGTCTTTCTCTTCCTTAAAGAACTTCTCTGAAAGAGAAAGAGAGTTTGTAAGAGAGAGAGAGGTATAGTAGGGCAGGGCAGTGCAGAGAAAGGCAGTTTAGGGCAAGGCGTATTAGGGAAGAGCTGGGTATGGCAGGGATGGGCAGAACTGAACAAGCCAAGCCTCAGCAGAGTATGGTATGGTTGGCTAGGGCAAGGCAGAGTACAGGGTAAGGTCGAGTAAGGTAGGGCCGGCAAACCAGGGACAAGGAGTTAGAAACAGGGAATGAATAGAACAGAGGACGAACAAATTCCCCCTCCCCAAAAAAAACAATAGCGTCTTAGACAAGGAGGAGCGAGCATGGAGCCGCTGAAGGCTAGGTAGACACAAGGGGAAGTTGTTAGCACAAAACTAATTAAAGTATGCGAGTATAGGACTATTTGTGAGAGACCAACACCAGCCTCTGGAAATTGGGGCTGCGCCCCCCGAGCTCTGGTTGCCACCCCGTGTATAAGAACACGGAATCCAGTTATTATTTGGGCGACGCAGTAGCTAGAGGGGGGGAAAAAAAGTGACACGTGAATTCTGTTTCCTGACAAAACTTACCTAACAACAGGAAATGAAGGGAAAAAAAAACATACCACGGGCGGGGTTAGAACTCGCGATCAGAGAGTCATAAAACTCCAGACCGAAACTTGACGAGGTTTCGGTCCATGAAGTACCGAAACATTTTTCAGTTTTTATTTACAATTTATGGTGAGTTGCGAATCAGACTGACTGTTTCTTTAGGTCTACTGGCCTACTGGCCCATGAGAGGCAGGTCCAAGTCACCTACTTGGGAGTTTGTTCCACTCATCCACAACTATAGAGTTGTGTTTTCCTTTATCCTTCCTGAATCTGAATTTCTCCAACTTGAAACCATTGTTGCAAGTCGTGTCTTGGCTAGATATTTCTAGCACACTATTTACATCCAATTTATTTATTCCTGTTTTCCATTTATACACCTCAATTATATCCCCCCTGATTCTACGTCTTTCTAGAGAGTGCAGATTCAGGGCCCTCAGTCTATCCTCATAAGGAAGATTTCTGATACATGGGATCAACTTTGTCATCCTCCTCTGTACGTTTTCCAGAGCATTTATATCCATTCTGTAATACGGTGACCAGAACTGTGCAGCATAATCTAAATGAGGCCTAACCAAAGATATATAGAGTTGAAGAACAACCTGAGGACTTCTATTATTTATACTTCTTGATATGAAGCCAAGGATTCTGTTAGCTTTATTGCGAACACTTATGCACTGTTGTCTTGGTTTCAGATTACTGCTAACCAGAACTCCTAAATTCTTTAGGCAATCAGTAATATTAAGATCCACATTATTTAGTTTATATGTGGCATGGTTATTTTCTTGTCCAATGTTTAGAACTTTACATTTGTCTATATTAAACTGTATCTGCCACTTCTCCGACCACTGCATCAGTCTATTCAAATCTTACTGGAGTCTCTAATGTCCTCATTAGAATGAACTGGACGGTCTATTTTGGTGTCATCAGCAAATTTGCTTATGTCGCTATTTATTCCCTCATCTATGTCGTTTATGTAAAATATGAACAACAGGGGGCCCAACACTGACCAATGTGGAACACCGCATGTGACGTGCCCCCACTCTGATTTCTCCCCATTTATGCAAACGTTCTGCTGCCTATTTGTCAACTATGCCTCTACCCAAGAAAAAAAAAATCTCCTCCTATTCTGTGTGCTCTAATTTTCCTCAATAGCCTCTGATGTGGAACTCTATCAAAAGCCTTACTGAAGTCCATATACGCAATATCATATTCATTACCATGATCTACCTCCTAAAATACCTTAGTGAAAAAAGTTAGTAAATTCTTAAGACAGGAACGCCCCTTAGTAAAATCGTGTTGAGATTTATTAATCAATTTATGCCTTTCAAGATGGCTACGAATTGCCTCAGCAATTATTGATTCCATAAATTTTCCCACTGTGGAGGTAAGGCTTATTGGTCTATAATTCGAAGCTAAGGACCTGTCTCCTGCTTTGTAAATAGATATATTACATTTGCTATTTTCCACTTGTCTTGCACTATGCCAGTTTATAGTGATATGTTAAAAAGATTTGCTAAGTTCCTCTTTAAATTCCTTTAAAACCCTTGCAAACAGCTCATCAGGGCCTGGGGATTTGTTCGGTTTTAATTTCTCAATTTGTCTGAGGACCATGTCACTAGTTACCCCAATCGTGTATAATTTATTATCGTCCTGTTCTACATAATTTATTATTTCTGGAATTTCACTAGTATCTTCCTGAGTAAAAACTGAGAGGAAGTAAGTGTTGAAAATTTCACACATTTCCTTATCACTGTCAGTGATCTAACCCGAGTTACTTTTAAGTGGGCCTATCTTGTCCCTAATCTTACTTCTGTATACCTGAAAGAAACCTTTTGGGTTAGTATTCGAATCCCTTGCCACTTTAGCCTCATAATCCCTTTTTGTTTTTCTTATTACCTTTTTTTATTTCTCTCTTTAGCTTAATATATTGTTTTCTTAACTGCCCATCCCCTATTTTGATACGCCTATATATGCCTCTTTTTTGACCCCTGAGATGTTTTAATCTATTGTTTATCCATTTGGGATCATTTTTGTTAGATCCCAAAGGGATCTAACTACGTTAAGCTGTAAATGCCGTAAGGTTCCATACAGTGTCTAGGGAATAAAAAGTAATCGAAATTCATCCGAACAAGGAAATTGCTTCTCCAGTTTCTTAGATCAAGAGCGCTTTTACCAGCTTCAAGGCATTCCCACCCTGAACAGTCTTAAATCACACGAACAAAGTGAATACAAAATATCCAGGAAATCATCAAAATGAATCGTAAATTAGGTGACTGGATCACACAGATGCCTTGATGCGTTGTCTTTACCAAAGCATACCGCCGACATGACTGAATAAGGCACAAGTGCAGAACACGTTTTTATAGTGAGAACGTTTCGCTCTGTCAAGAGCGAAACGTTGTCACCATCGAACTTGCTCTGTACTTGCGTCTTGAACACTATTCACTGAGGGGAGATCTCAGGTACGCGAGGTCACAGCTGGAAGTTATAACCTAAGATGAGTCACAGGGATGTTAGGAAATACTTCTTTAGTCTTAGAATGGTCGGAAGTGGAACGATCTAGACAGCGAAGTGGTAGAGACATAACCCATACATGGCTTTAAGGGAAGGTATGACTGTGTTCATTTCTGCATACATAGAGTATATCAGAAGTGTAAATACTAGAACATTCAGTTCTCAAACCA
Organism: Cherax destructor; assembly: GCA_009830355.1. Taxonomy (NCBI): domain Eukaryota; kingdom Metazoa; phylum Arthropoda; class Malacostraca; order Decapoda; family Parastacidae; genus Cherax; species Cherax destructor. The sequence goes on from WNWK01015746.1 coordinate 19,629, forward strand.
ACACAAAGTTACTGCACACCTAAGTGTCTACATAATATCATTTCTCATTTCTTGAATGCCATGCATTTTTTCACGTGAGGAAAAAAAATGCCTTTTATAGACCCTTCTTTTGTGCACTGGGGGGGGAGGTAGCTTTTTTATTTTACACGGCAAGTAAAAAAAAAGTAATATTACTGCTGAATTCAAGGGATATCAACTCCCTCCTGACATGGTGTATATATTCTGACGAGCCGGTTGAAAAAAGCCTATAATAACCTCACTTTTGGGTGGGGGTGAAAACCGTGAAATTCCCTACATGTCTGTGACAATGTCAGAAAGACAACCCTGGAAACCACTGAATTCTGAACGTCGAAGTTCAGTTTGCATAGGGAGTGGCAGGGGAAGGGCAGATTGCCGCCATGGAATGCCAGGGCGCGGCAGAGAAGCTGCAAGGGATTGCTGAATGCCGAGATTTAATGGTCGATAGGCCGATCTTTTTTTTTTCCATGGAAATTCATTTACTGTGTTTACCTACAGGTATGACACCAATGAACCCGTGTGGAAGATACTGAAAATGAGTATTGTGTGTTTCGTGATACTACTTCGACCCTCTTCAGACCTGGAGTTTACCTGGAGAGAATTCCAGGGGTCAACGCCCCTGCGGCCCGGTCTGTGACCAGGCCTCTGTATGCATACAGAAATTTACAGAAATTATTCTGTTAGATTTTCTCCCGAGAATATATATATATGTATGTCGTGCCGAATTGGTAAAACACACACACACATGTACATACGTACATACGGGCAATAGTTAGGTCTTGATACAAATTATTTTTCCACTTTTCAGACCTCTTGCATTTTCTTCCATTACAATAAGCTACATCTGTGAGTAGTTTCTGACACACTGCTGTATCTCAGCTGCTTGTACACGATGTTATACACAACACCAGTGAAGTGTTGAGTTCACTTGTCCTTATGTCCAACATTAAGTTAAATATCTTCTTTCTTTCAACGCACCGGCAGTATCCCACCGAGGCGGGGTGACCCAAAAAGAGAAACAAAAGTTTCTCTTTTTAACTTTAGTAGTGTATACAGGAGAAGGGTTACTAGCCTCTTGCTCCTGGCATTTTAGTCGCCTCTTACGACATGCATGGCTTATGGAAGAGGGATTCTGTTCCACTTCCCCATGGAGATAAGAGGAAATAAACAAGAACAAGAACTAGTAAGAAAATAAAAAAAAAACCAGATGGGTGTTTATATATATGCTTGTACATACACGTGTAGTGTGACCTAAGTGTAAGTAGAAGTAGCAAGACGTACCTGAAATCTTGCATGTTTATGAGACAGAAAAAAGACACCAACAATCCTACCATCATGTAAAACAATTACAGGCTTCCATTTTACACTCACTTGGCAGGACGGTAGTACCTCCCTGGGTGGTTGCTGACTACCAACCTACTACCACAGGACGGTAGTACCTCCCTGGGTGGTTGCTGACTACCAACCTACTACCACAGGACGGTAGTACCTCCCTGGGTGGTTGCTGTCTACCAACCTATTACCACAGGACGGTAGTACCTCCCTGGGTGGTTGCTGTCTACCAGCCTACTACCTAGTAAGTTAAATATATGTGTCCTTAATCAAGATCCTGTTGTTATCTGTAGAGGACGAGCACAGACACCGCTGGCCGCTCTCTGCTGTCAATCCCTACTTACCTTTTCCATCCCCTTTCATCTAGCTGTCAACCATTTCCTTTTCCTTCAAGCGTACCCTCAATATCTTCCTAAATTTTCTACCAAGTCCTGCTATCTGTCTCATCTCAATCCCTCTACTCTACTGCTACATACTCTAAAACTCTTTCACCCCCCTTCTTTTTTCCCTTTAGTCCTATTTCCTGTACTCTTAACTCCCTTTTCCCTCCTCTCTATCTTTAACCTAACTTTCCCTTCTCCTCTTCCCTATCTTTTATCTACCTCTCCCTCCTCCTCCTACCTACCTTTAATCTAATTCTCCCTTTTCCTCATCTCTATCTTTAATCTAACTCTTCCTCCTCCTCCTTCCTACCATTAATCTAACTCTTCTTTCTCCTCCCTACCCTTAACCCCTCGTTCCCTCTCCTTTTTCTCTCATCTTTGATAATGTTATTAATCCTCTCCGTCTTTTCTCGTTTTCTCTACTTTTAAACCATCTCTCCATATTACCCCTTCCCTTAAACCCTTTGTATTTCTCCTCTCTACTCCTATTCTCCTTTCTTCCTTTTCCTTCGTCACCCGCTTTCCTTTCCTTTTCCCTCTCACTTCCCTGTTTCCCTTTTCCCTTTTTCGTGCCATGCCTTTCCACTCAACATCCACTCTCCCTTCCTCTTCCCTCTCCCTCCTCCCTTTCCATCCTCTCTTAATGCCATACATCATCGCCGGCTCTCTGGGACACCAGCCTCAACCCCGGGCACGGAGGATGGTTCTCATAATCTACGGAGTTGTCAAGAACCTCAGCCACCGATAAAATGTTTGTTTACATCACGACTCGAGAATTCAAGGGAATGCATAGTTGCATCTAAGAATTATCACGTGTAGTTAACAGCTGCGTAAATCGTACGTATTTTGAGTTTATTTCTAGTAATTTACGAGGTTCACCTTGGCATGAAATTCGCAGGCAATAATAAATTGAAGGTTTCTTAATCAGCGTTGTGGGTATCACGAGATGTGGTGACAGGTGTGGGTGAGGGCGTAGACTAGGGACCATGGGCGTGGATATGGGGCCCATGGAAGTGACTTAGAGACCCATGGTCTTCGATTTGAGGATCATAGGAGTGACTTATGGGCCATTTTAGTGGGTTTAATGTTTAGTTATAAATTCGGGGACGATGCGAGTCGATTTTCAGGAACCATGCTAGTCGATTTTGGGCATGAGTGTGAGTTTGAGGTCCTGGATTTGCGGCTCATTTACATGGATTCTGGGCACATGGACATGGGGGCCATCGGTGTGTATATGGAGGCCATATTCGGGCCATATTCGTATTGTCTCTGCCTGTCAATGCTCTTGGGAACATTTCCTGGCGCTCGTTTAGTAGCTTACTGTGAGCACACACTGGTGCTCATATTGCCGCTTTCTGAACTTCTGCTTGTGTTCGCTCAGTCGCTTCCTCAACACTCGCTGCAAGCGTTCTTTTCATCGCTCTCTGTGAACATTCTCTGCAAGCGTTCGTTCTCTCGCTTCCTAAACATTGCCTACTAGCGTACATTCTATCGCTTCCTAAACATTCTCTGCTAGCATTCGTGGTGCATCTTCTCGGGAATACTGACTAGCATTCGTTCAATCGCTTTCTAAACATATCCTTCTAGCGTTCGTCATATCGCTTCATAAACATTCTCTGCTAGCATTCGTGTTGCATCTTCTCGTGAATACTGACTAGCGTTCGTATTGTGGCTTCACCTTAACACTCCAGCGTTTGTATTCAACACCAAATCTCCCTCAGTATTATTTGTCGGAGCTTAAGACGAAACAGTGAGCATTTCCACGAGTTTATACAATTGTTGATTGTATTCTGCGCCACGGCAACACTCGGTGGTGTTTGAGGGAGCAGAAATCAACAAAGTTAAGAGTTAAATGTGGGAATGAAATTAATGAGGAACTCATACACAGGGAGGGTGGAATGAATGTGGAGTTAAGTAATTAAGAAGTTTGGACCTTATGTTGTGAGTCGGACCACAGGTGGGCTTAAAAGGAATAAGCACACTTCCATTAACAACACTGGTTTCGAGGAGATATGTGGGTAGATGATGCTCACGGGAAATGGTGAGAGAGAGAGAGAGAGAGAGAGAGAGAGAGAGAGAGAGAGAGAGAGAGAGAGAGAGAGAGAGAGAGAGAGAGAGAGAGAGAGAGAGAGAGAGAGAGGAGTTAGGTTAGGTTAGGAAGGCCCAGTGGTTTACGCGCTGGCCTGGAGCTTTACGACGCTCCACGAGTTCAATCCCCGCCCGTGGTATGGTTAGGTTAGGAAGGTTCGTCAGGAAACAGGACAAGTGTTTCCACACGCGGGTCTTAGTCATGTGTTGACCCACCACTGGAGCTTTTGGTCATCTGACTGAGGCCTTCCACTGGCTTACAGGTCCACCTCTTTAAAAATTATAGTTATAATTATAGATAGGCCAAATGTGCAATACAAGGTATATAAACAATTAGACACATGCGCAACAACTGGTTATCTTCATTTCCAGACGTCTACAAATAAAGATAGCCAGATGTTGCACATGTGTCTAATTCTTCATATTGTCGGTAATGTATACAATTCATGTACAATACAAGATATACACACCAAGAGGTGTATTTTTCTAAGCGTGTATACACTGAGAGTTTACATTAATCTCTATTTAAGGGATTAAGGTAAATTCTTGTTTGGTGGTGAAGAGGTTACGTGCAGCCTTAATTAATGACCCTAGTGTAGTTGATAGGCTTGAAACCCCATTAACTAACCATGTTCAGCAGTTTGGTATCTTTATTGACGAGATGTTTCGCTTGCTCAGTAGCTGGCGAAACGTCTCGTCAGCAAAGATTTCAAAAAGTTTCACATGTCTTGCTAATCTCTGTCTATATAGAATACAATATATATATATATATATATATATATATATATATATATATATATATATATATATATATATATATATATATATATATATATATATATATATATGTTTAGAATTCGCAGACCAGGCGAAATATTCACAAACACTAATCTCAGGTCGAAGGAGACTCGAACCTACGAACCTTGGAACAAGGTAGGCAGTGCTCTACCACCGTACCACACTGGTCCAAGACCTGGTAAAAAAAAAAAAAAGTTACCAAAAACTCTCAGGAACTAAGACGATTTTTCGGTCCTTTCTGGACTATCGTCCCGTAGCTCAGTTGGTAGCGCACGCATCTTATACATTGAGGTTCGTGGCTCAATCCCCTTCACGGGTGGAAACATTGGGGTGAGTTTCCTTAAAATACCTGCTGTCCATGTTCACCTAGCAGTGAGTAGGTACCTGGGTGTTAGTCGACTGGTGTAGGTCGCATCCTGGGGACAAAATTAACCTAATTTTCCCGAAATGCTCTGCATAAGAAGGGGTTTTCTATATAATATGTCATTGACTGATGTCAGCTATGGTCTGTATAAGTTGTATCATGTACTTGTAGAAATATAGATTATTCATATAATTATTATTACTTATTATTATTATTATTATTATTATTATTATCGTCGAAATATCACCGACTTTTTTATTACGCTTTTTTTTTTTTGTTCAAAATAATATTCACTGCAATATATAAAATATAATGATACCGTGCAATTCGAATTACGAGAATCATCTTAAAAATAATAGACATCTAGTGGAAATGTTAATTAAATATGAAAATACCTCTGAATCAGATTCCTATGTGTCTACAGTCGCCATTGACAGTCTAAAAAAAAGTTTTGAAATTGGCCATAATTGCGTCCAATGTTTAAACACGTTCTGATTGTGTGGTATTAACGCAGTGCAAACAGTAATTAGGGTAAATCAATATAATTCTGAGATGGATTACCAAGTTAAATAAGTCATCAGGAATTTTAGTTAAGTCTGACCGACTTGCGAGGGATGATCTTGATGGTTGAAGACGTAAAGAAGTAGAAGGAAGAGGAGGAGAAGGGTGGGAGGTAGGAAGGAAGGAAGGTGGAAACAAGGAACACTTGGGAAAGACAATACGTAATTGAAGTTTGTTTATAGTCTGTGTCTAGGTCTTCTGAGTGATAAACTACAGCTGAGGTCAGGAGAGAAAGAGAGAGACAGACAGAGAGAGAGACAGAGACAGAGACAGACAGACAAAAAGACAGGCGGCCAGAAAAAGACACAAATATGGTGAGAGTCTGGACCCAGGAACTAAAACTAAATATAAATTTGACAGGAATTGGGAAAGGAGGACATAGTAATGCATGGCGAAGGCAGACAGCAGACCTCACACTCCACATAGACGGCAGACAGCAGACCTAACACTTCACACTGAGGGCAGACAGCAGATCTCACACTCCACACTGAGGACAGAAAGCAGACCTCACACTTCACACTGAGAGCAGAAAGCAGACCTAACGCTCCACACTGAGGGCAGACAGCAGATCTCACACTCCACACTGAGGGCAGACAGTAGACCTCACACTCCACACCGATGCTAACTGCATGGCTGAGGCAATATTAGTATATCTGAAGGCTCTCTTCTCATCCTTTATTTACTCCGATATGCTATCAGAATGAAATGAGAGGGGAGGATGAGAGGTGAGAAATACAATACCGCACTGGGAGGAAAAGGAAACAGGAATAGGCATTTGATGGTAAACAAAGTGGATGGGAGGTGTTACGTGCATCGATAAATTGTCTCCTGTAGAAATCTGTTCCTGCTGTAAACACAGTAATCAGGGCCATCTAGCGGTGATTGTTAAGTGTGCTGTGGCATTCTGAACTCTCATAGGTGATGTGGGGAGATGATTCGTGTATTTTATCCAGCCACATATTCACAACGGGAGATGTATGTTGTGTATGCATGCTGAGAGTTTGGTTTAATCCCCATTTTAGGAATTAGAGTATCCTTGACTGGTGGTGAACAGGTTAGCACGTCAGATGTCGAATAACCCATTGTGACCTCTAGTTCGTTCTTCATGATAACTCGTGTTCACTGTATATTATTTGGGGGCTTGTGTTGAAATCTTTGCATCTTTGTAACTATTATACACAGTATATTGTGACTGAATAATACACACACACAAAAGAACAGTTAGGTTAGTATATATATATATATATATATATATATATATATATATATATATATATATATATATATATATATATATATATAGTGTGTGTGTGTGTGTGTGTTGTGTGTGTGTGTTTGTGTGTGTGTATGCAGAACAACCACTGTGAAAAGAACAGTGAACTTCCAAGCGCTTTCGTGATTTCTCACGTTATCAAGGAACTAAGTTCCTCGATAATGTGATGGGTGTGTAAAGGTAGAAAGTTGAAAGTGTACATAGATAAGAGTGATGAGGGTATCAAACGATTTAGATAAATAAAAATTGGATATCACATTGGAGAGAGGGAGTATGGAAGAAGTGAATGTTTTCAGATATTTGGGAGCTGACTTGTCAGCGGATGGGTTTATGAAGGATGAGGTTAACTATAGAATTGATGAAGGAAGAAAGGTGAGTGGTGCGTTGAGGTATCTGTGGAGACAAAAAACTTTATCCATGGAGGCAAAGAAGGGAATGTATGAAAGTATAGTGGTACCAACACTCTTATATGGGTGTGAAGGTTGGGTTTTAAATGCTGCAGCGAGGAGGAGGCTGGAGGCAGTGGAGATGTCGTGTCTAAGGGCAATGTGTGGTGTAAATATTATGCAGAGAATTCGAAGTGTGGAAATTAGGAGGAGGTGTGGAGTTACTAAAAATATTAAACAGAGGGCCGAAGAGGGGATGTTGAGGTGGTTTGGTCATTTAGAGAGAATGAAACAAAGTAGAAGGACTTGGAGAGCGTTTAAATCTGTAGGTGAAGGAAGGCGGTGTAGGGGTCGTCCTCGAAAAGGTTGGAGTGTGTGTGTGTGAGCGTATTAGAAGACGAATGAAGACGAATGGTTTTTAGGACCTGACGAGCTGTTGGAGTGTGAGCAGGGTAATATTTATTGAAGGGATTCAGGGAAGCCGGTTAGCCGGACTTGAGTCCTGGAGGTGGGAAGTACAATGCCTGCACTTTAAAGGAGGGGTTTAGGATATTGGCAGTTTGGAGGGACGTCTAAACTGTCGTATCTGGGCGCCTCTGCAAAGACAGTGATTATATACGAATAATGATGAAAGTTTTATATATATAACACTAGATACTTCTAAATCTAACTTCTTCATTTGTTTGTATCTATTACTGGTCGTATCTTATGGCATAACCTAGTACTGGAGGACTGCACCAAGAGTACTGGAGCTCGTGCTATAAGTACCACCACTAGTGCAATTGTAGCACAGCGAGCTGCACTGCTGTGTTTACCACTGTACTACTAGATGCTGTGCCACAGACGCATCATGTCGTACCAGCTACACAACCTGTGTTGTCCTACCACTTACACCCGCGTGCAGCTGATCACAGCCTGGAGCAGCTGCGCACAGCGTCGTGGTTCGTAGTCGCTCCTGGACCGTGACTGGTAGAATCATTAATTTGAAGGTAAATCCCACCGGCTCTTAAGGGAATTAACTGATCTGGCACTAACAACTTCAGTGCTCCATAACTCTGTTAAGAAGCTCTTACACACACTTGCCACATTGGTTCATTCTATTGTATTGTGTTAACAAATCACTTCCACTGCAAAAAAAAGATTACCTTGTAATCGTCGTTTGCTTAGTGGGTACAAATGGTAAGATTCAAGTCTTGCTTCATGAACTTTGTCCCTTATTGGTTGATAAGCAAGACAGTTAGGTATCCTTATTCCGAAACGTTTCGCCTACACAGTAGGCTTCTTCAGTCGAATATAAGAGAAGCAGCAGAAGCATTAGAGATGTGAAAACCGATGTAATCAGTCCATCACCCTTGAAAACGTAACACCTTATAGGTGTTATGAGTTCTGTTGCTCTCCTCTATACCCTCCCAAGCTTATCATCTTTTACATGATTAAGAGATTAGAACTGAGCAGCATATTCAGGTCGAGGTCTGACAAGAGATTTCTAAACTTAATATTGTTTCGGGTGATTTATACTTTAAATTTCTGGCTATAAATCTTAGAATTCTGTTGGCACTGTTGACAACTCCAAATTGTTGCTGTTGTTGTTGTTTTCATTTGTCTTCCTGAGTGGATTTCAAATAAATAATATTCATTTATTTACATTGTTATTATACCCCCCAAAAACAAGCATTACCTTGCATTTGTCCACACTGGAATTCAGTCCTGATTTCCGTCCACTGAGACAGCCTACTGAATAACTGGTTGTAAGTACACTCTCAAAGTACTGCTGGAAGTACTGGAAGTACACTCTCAAAGTACTGCTGGAAGTACTGGAAGTACACTCTCAAAGTACTGCAGGAAGTACTGGAAGTACACTCTCAAACTACTGCAGGAAGTACACTCTCAAAGTACTGCAGGAAGTACTGGAAGTACACTCAAAAACTACTGCTGGAAGTACACTCTCAAAGTACTGCTGGAAGTACACTCTCAAAGTACTGCTGGAAGTACACTCTCAAAGTACAGCTGGCAAGTACTGGAAGTACACTCTCAAAGTACAGCAGGCAAGTACTGGAAGTACACTCACAAAGTACAGCAGGAAGTACTGGAAATACACTCTCAAAGTACAGCTGGCAAGTACTGGAAGTACACTCTCAAAGTACAGCAGGAAGTACTGGAAATACACTCTCAAAGTACAGCTGGCAAGTACTGGAAGTACACTCTCAAAGTACAGCAGGAAGTACTGGAAATACACTCTCAAAGTACAGCTGGCAAGTACTGGAAGTACACTCTCAAAGTACAGCAGGAAGTACTGGAAGTACACTCTCAAAGTACAGCTGGCAAGTACTGGAAGTACACTCTCAAAGTACAGCAGGAAGTACTGTACTGGAATCAGATGATCACAGCAGTGATATCTACACACATGACATTTTTAACCAGAGAGAGAGAGAGAGAGAGAGAGAGAGAGAGAGAGAGAGTCTGGCTCCCCGCCAGTTAGCCTCACAAAGTTTAGTGTTATCAGAGACGCCACGACTTCCGGCGTGATTGATGAGGAGGAGCCGTCACGAGGCGTCACATGACGAGAAAACCGCTAATACGCATCCGCACCCGCCGCAAGACCCGCTCTGGGAGAGACCTACCCGCAAGACCCGCTCTGCGAGAGACCTACCCGCAAGACCCGCTCTGCGAGAGACCTACCCGCAAGACCCGCTCTGGGAGAGACCTACCCGCAAGACCCGCTCTGGGAATAAGACCTCGCAGCATGACCCACTCAGAGAGGGAGACCTCACCTCATGACCCACTCAGAGAGGAAGACCTCACCTCATGACCCACTCAGAGAGGGAGACCTGACCTCATGACCCACTCAGAGAGGGAGACCTCACCTCATGACCCACTCAGAGAGGGAGACCTCACCTCATGACCCACTCAGAGAGGGAGACATCACCTCATGACCCACTCACAGAGGGAGACCTCACATCATGACCCACTCAGAGAGGAAAACCTCACCTTATGACCCACTCAGAGTGGGAGACCTGACCTCATGACCCACTCAGAGAGGAAGACCTCACCTCATGACCCACTCAGAGAGGAAACCTCACCTCATGACCCACTCAGAGAGAAAACCTCACCTTATGACCCACTCAGAGTGGGAGACCTCACCTCATGACCCACTCAGAGAGGAGACCTCACCTCATGACCCACTCAGAGAGGAAGACCTCACCTCATAACCCACTCAGAGAGGAAAACCTCACCTTATGACCCACTCAGAGTGGGAGACCTCACCTCATGACCCACTCAGAGAGGGAGACCTCACCTCATGACCCACTCAGAGAGGAAGACCTCACCTCATAACCCACTCAGAGAGGAAAACCTCACCTTATGACCCACTCAGAGTGGGAGACTTCACCTCATGACCCACTCAGAGAGGGAGACCTCACCTCATGACCCACTCAGAGAGGAAGACCTCACCTCATGACCCACTCAGAGTGGGAGACCTCACCTCATGACCCACTCAGAGAGGGAGACATCACCTCATGACCCACTCAGAGAGGGAGACATCACCTCATGACCCACTCAGAGAGGAAGACCTCACCTCATAACCCACTCAGAGAGAGAGACATCATCTCATGACCCACTCAGAGAGGGAGACCTCACCTCATGACCCACTCAGAGAGGAAAACCTCACCTTATGACCCACTCAGAGTGGGAGACCTCACCTCATGACCCACTCAGAGAGGGAGACCTCACCTCATGACCCACTCAGAGAGGAAGACCTCACCTCATGACCCACTCAGAGAGGAAAACCTCACCTTATGACCCACTCAGAGTGGGAGACCTCACCTCATGACCCACTCAGAGAGGGAGACCTCACCTCATGACCCACTCAGAGAGGAAGACCTCACCTCATAACCCACTCAGGGAGAGAGACATCATCTCATGACCCACTCAGAGAGGGAGACCTCACCTCATGACCCACTCAGAGAGGGAGACCTCACCTCATAACCCACTCAGAGAGAGAGACATCATCTCATGACCCACTCAGAGAGGGAGACCTCACCTCATGACCCACTCAGAGAGGAAGACCTCACCTCGTGACCCACTCAGAGTGGGAGACCTCACCTCATGACCCACTCAGAGAGGAAGACCTCACCTCGTGACCAACTCAGAGAGGTAGACATCACCTCATGACCCACTCAGAGTGGGAGACCTCACCTCATGACCCACTCAGAGAGGAAAACCTCACCTTATGACCCACTCAGAGAGGGAGACATCACCTCATGACCCACTCAGAGAGGGAGACCTCACCTCATGACCCACTCAGAGAGGAAGACCTCACCTCATAACCCACTCAGAGAGGAAAACCTCACCTTATGACCCACTCAGAGTGGGAGACCTCACCTCATGACCCACTCAGAGAGGGAGACCTCACCTCATGACCCACTCAGAGAGGAAGACCTCACCTCATAACCCACTCAGAGAGGAAAACCTCACCTTATGACCCACTCAGAGTGGGAGACTTCACCATGACCCACTCAGAGAGAGACTCACCTCATGACCCACTCAGAGAGGAAGAACTCTCACTCATGGACCCACTCCAAGAGAGGAGACCTCACCTCATGACCCACTCAGAGGGGAGACCTCACCTCATGACCCACTCAGAGAGGAGACTCACCTCATGACCCACTCAGAGGAGACCTCACCTCATAACCCACTCAGAGAGAGCATCATCTCATGACCCACTCAGAGAGGAGACCTCACCTCATGACCCACTCAGAGAGGAAACCTCACCTTATGACCCACTCAGAGTGGGAGACCTCACCTCATGACCCACTCAGAGAGGGAGACCTCACCTCATGACCCACTCAGAGAGGAAGACCTCACCTCATGACCCACTCAGAGTGGGAACCTCACCTATGACCCACTCAGAGAGGGAGACCTCACCTCATGACCCACTCAGAGAGGAGACCTCACCTCATGACCCACTCAGAGAGAAGACCTCACCTCATAACCCACTCAGGGAGAGAGACATCATCTCATGACCCACTCAGAGAGGGAGACCTCACCTCATGACCCACTCAGAGAGGGAGACCTCACCTCATAACCCACTCAGAGAGGAGACATCACCTCATGACCCACTCAGAGAGGAGACCTCACCTCATGACCCACTCAGAGAGGAAGACCTCACCTCATAACCCACTCAGAGAGGAAGACCTCACCTATGACCCACTCAGAGTGGGAGACCTCACCTCATGACCCACTCAGAGAGGAGACTCACCTCATGACCCACTCAGAGAGGAGACCTCACCTCATGACCCACTCAGAGAGGAAGACCTCACCTATACCCACTCAGAGGGAGACTCACTCATGACCCACTCAGAGAGGGAGACCTCACCTCATGACCCACTCAGAGAGGAAAACCTCACCTCATGACCCACTCAGAGTGGGAGACCTCACCTCATGACCCACTCAGAGAGGGAGACTCACCTCATGACCCACTCAGAGAGGAGACTCACCTCATGACCCACTCAGAGAGGAAACCTCACCTCATGACCCACTCAGAGTGGAGACTCACCTCATGACCCACTCAGAGAGGGAGACCTCACCTCATGACCCACTCAGAGAGGAAACCTCACCTATAACCCACTCAGAGGGAGACATCACTCATGACCCACTCAGAGAGGAGACCTCACCTCATGACCCACTCAGAGAGGAAGACCTCACCTCATGACCCACTCAGAGAGAGACACCTCTGACCCCTCAGGAGAGACCCACTCAGACCTGAGGAGACCTCACCTCTGACCCACTCAGAGGGGAGACCTCACCTCATGACCCACTCAGAGAGGAAGACCTCACCTCAACCACTCAGAGAGTAGACATCATCTCATGACCCACTCAGAGGGGAGACCTCACCTCATGACCCACTCAGAGAGGAACCTCACCTCATGACCCACTCAGAGAGGAGACATCATCTCATGACCCACTCAGAGAGGGAGACCTCACCTCATGACCCACTCAGAGAGGAAGACCTCACCTCTGACCCACTCAGAGGGAGACCTCACCTATGACCCACTCAGAGAGGAGACCTCACCTCGTGACCCAACTCAGAGAGGTAGACATCACCTCATGACCCACTCAGAGTGGGAGACCTCACCTCATGACCCACTCAGAGAGGAAAACCTCACCTTATGACCCACTCAGAGAGGGAGACATCACCTCATGACCCACTCAGAGAGGGAGACATCACCTCATGACCCACTCAGAGAGGGACACCTCACCTCATGTCAATATTTATTTCCATTATTTTACACATTGTGAAATAACTCGCTTGCAACTTTATGCAACAATTCATTGCAACAATTCATCAAATTTTATTCAGCTTCTAGTTGCAGTTTCCTTCTCTAAGTTGTAATCAATGAAAAAAAAAGTTAGATGTAACATAAGAAAGAACATAGTGCATAACACAAAGTACACAATGTGTAACGAAGTTTACTGTATCTAGTAATTTGTAATCTTGTTGAATCTTTGGTTGACTTAATGTAACAAATATAAACATGTTCTTCACATGTCCGACTCTGAAAATGTAACTAATGGTATTCTTGGGCATTGTTCAAGTAATTACATTTAACTAACAAATACGAAGCCAAATGTTTGCTTATTATTTGGAACATTTAACTATGATTTCGAATGTGACAATAATTTTTAAATGGGTGGAGAGGTAAGCCAGTGGAAGGCCTCGGTCAGATGACCAAAAGCGTCTGGAAACACTTGTCCTGTTTCCTGACAAACCTTACCTAACCTAACCTTGGGATTTCGACATTAGTAATATTTGAAGTAACCGAAGAAAATAATTCAATCCAGAATAATTCAATTTGTAATTTGTTATTTTTCTGTTAAAGTAATTGTAATTGTAGTTGAAAATGTTGAAGAATAATTGAAATTGTAATTTGAATGATGAAATTATTTCAAGACTGCTTGAGTAGAATTAAGACACATGTGCAACATCCGGGTCTCTTTGTTGTAGACGTATCGCCCTCCAGTGACTTTATCAATACAAATTTAAGGACATAAATAGAAGACAGAAGAACTATTTACAAAAGTTGAAGTAATCAGTCCCCCAGCCTTGGAGTTGTTGTGAAGACTGAGGGACTGATTACCTCATCTTTTGTATATAGGTCTCCTATCTTCCAATAATGTCCTTAAATTTGTATTGATAAAGCCACTGGATGGCGAAACTTCTACTTTAAACATACCCAGATGTTGCACATGTGTCTAGTTCTTTATCTTGTCGGTATTTTATACCATACATGTCTAGGGCTGCTTGTCTAGGGCTGATCTGTAGGGCTGCTTGTCTAGGGCTGATCTGTAGGGCTGCTTGTCAACAAACTGTGTAGGGAAGAAAGTATTGACGATAATTCAGCCCAGAGAGATACATGTAAGCCTGAATTCTCCATCGGGTACAATGAATACAGTGCCCAAGGGCTACGGAGACACATTATAAACAAAGTATAGTCATTGTATCGGAGTATCATCATAATTTATTATTGAATTATTGACTTCAGGCTTTTAATATGGGATCTATCTTTTGAAATACACTCGTTTATAGATTTATTTTATGGGGTGTGTAATTTTGAGGGTGTCCAGTTGTTGTCAGATTATTATTTGGTCTTGAATATGGTCCGACTCTGACCATTAACTAGTCACACACTAACACACGAAGGTAAGGGAGCCTCCAAAATTTCGACTATAATTCTTTCATTCCCTCTTCCTTTCTCTCCCCACACTCTTCCCTCTTCTTTTTTCTCATTCCATTGCCCGTTTCTCTCGCTTCTCTGACCTATGTCTTCTTCCCTTTTTACCTCCCTCTCTCATTTCTCCATTCCCTGCCACCTGAACCCCCTTTCTACGTATCCTTCCCCTCCCCATTTCCTTTTCCCTCCCTTTCTCCCTGGCCCAGTGTTTACCTGGTGGTCGTTCAGGTGACCTCGGTGATGACTGCCTTAAGTGCCTCTCTCGCACAACTTACTGTCACTAAATCCTCCACTAATTGTAGTGCAATAATTACAGGGGAATTAATTAAGTGGGTCACATTAGCATGTTTATATGAAACCCACTATTTCCTCCGCTCTTCAGCCCTCCTTTACTCCCTCTATCTCTCTCTCTCTCTCTCTCTCTCTCTCTCTCTCTCTCTTTTACACAGGGTTTAACAAGGTTAGAGTAAGGGTTCCTAACTTTATCTACAAGCTAAGAGCTGTTACCTATATCAGCTCATTTGAAAGCCTTTTTATTGTTAATAGAGATACGGGTAGGGAACAGGATGAGGTTGGAACCATCTGTGGGCCAACGATTTCATTTGATCAACTGATTTTTATTGCGTTGATATCATTATGTTGTACAAACATGTTCCAGACTCGAGTCATTCTAGGAATAAATGATCTCAGATGAAGTGATGTTCTGGAGAAGGTTACAGCCAGAGTAAGCTGCTGCTGCTGCCCGTCTTGTGGTGTAGAAGCTCGCTTCTCACTATCACTCACAGTCTTCACAGTTAACTAACTCGTGTTAACATTGTTACTATCACATGGCACAGAGTAACAACACACTGTTCATACGCCCAGTACATTAAGTAGATTACTGCAATTAGGAACCCGACTTTATCAATGTAGATTTATTTGTTTCTTTAAATATACTTTCATGCGCGAGCGCATATAATTGCGGCCTGGAGGCCAGAAATCAGTGAAATCGGTCGATAAGACTTATGAGGTGAGGTAGGAACCACTGTTCGACCCCCTGCTAAAACAACTAGGTGAGTACATCCTTATGAGAAGAATGAATTCAGGTGGGTTTGAGGGTCACGTTACTTGCAAGAAGATACGCTTCTCGGTTTTTACGTTTCGAATCGATCGCGCATTCAGCTTACACACTGAGTGTCCATGGTTCGATCCCCGATATTGGTGGAAATACGGGGCATGTTTCTTTAAGACACCTGGTGTCCCTGTTCACCTAGCAGTGAGTAGGTACCTGGGTGATAGCCCACTGGTGAGGGTCGCATCATGAGGACAAAATTAACTTAAGTTGCCCTAAATGCTGTGCATAACCAGAGGCTTTCTGTTTAGTATTTCATTGATGTCAGCTATGGTCTGTATAAGCTGTATCATGTAGTTGTAGAAATAAAGATTATTATTATTATTATTATTATTATTATTATTATTATTATAATTATTATTATTATTATCCTGCTCCTCTGAGCTGGGACATGAGACCAGGATGTGACAGGCATTACCTTTCTGGACTGGATAACTGAGACACTCGATTAATAAGTATTTTGCTCTGGGATTACTAGTTTTAATTATTTTTTTCGGGGGGAATCTGAATGGGTATTTCCCCCCACTCTGTGTTGGGTGTTGGCTAGAGGTGGCAAGGGAAATTAAGCAAGGTTTGTCAGGAAATAGAACAAGTGTTTCCTGACGCGGGTATTTAGTCATATGATGACCCGCAGCTGGAGCTTTTGGTTATCTGACCGAGGCCTTCCACTGGCTTACCCCTCCACCCCTTTAAAAATTTTGGTTATGATTAAAATCATTTATTACAAACTCCACCAATGATTTGGGAGTCGAGTGTTCACCGAGGAACTAGAGACAGAACGAGTAAATCTGCGCAAAGTGAATTGTTGCATTTCAGTAGACTAACATTTCGATCTGCAATGTTTTGGAATACATCCCAGGGTTCGTTCTATGTGGAAACCCTTTCAAGTAGTGTCTTGACCCTGGTGGTGGGTTCTAAATCAAAGAAATTAGAGGTACCTTCCCCTTTCTGGTTCGAACTTGATTATGTCCCATTACCCTAGGTGCTGTATGACCCCTATTAGTTTACCTCTTCCTTATGAATATATAATACATCACGAGATACAAGGAAACTATCTCCTGGCATGTCTTCGTTACGTAAAGTCTCCCTCAGTAAAGCTTTTGGTTACTGGACCAAATCTATCCGCTGGCTTACCTGTCCAATCTGAAAGATAAATTGGATGAATGATGCTGCTAGTCATCACATATTTGATGATGTCCAGTCCTGAGCAATATATCGTAACGAAAGTTTCACTGAAGTGTCTTTCTCTTATTAAAAAAAAATACCGAACACATATTAAGATGTGTGTAGCCCAGGAGGAATAATATAGAATGTTGGATAGGAGGGCCCCGCATATACGGCGCCAATTTTCGGTATTCCATGTTTTCGTTGGCTTTCAATTGAGTCATTGTTCCTCCCGCCGGTGACAATCGCCGCTGGTGACAATCGCCGCCGGTGACAATCGCCGCCGGTGACAATCGCCGGCGGGAGGAACATAATGAACAATGGCTCAATTTAAAGCCAACGATAACGTGGAACCCCGAAAATAGGCGCTGTATATGCGGAGCCCTCCTGTAATCATAGACAACATTACTGAAAAAAAATTAAAGAACTAATTGCTTAACTGATTCAATTACTTTCATGGCTCACAACACGAGAATTAACTCTCAGGTGAAATTGCCAAAAAAAAAGGAAAACTCCATATAATTTTTAATGTGAGGATAAGACAATACATTCGTTGAGGAAAGTCTCATTGCAAGACTCGGAGGAAAATATATTTTTACACGCTCACCCCCGAGACACTAGACCAGTTTATTTCTGAAACGCTTCGCTTAACATTCCTTTTAAACAATGGGAAACAATTCCCACATTTTTGTGTGTTATACGTGGAAGGTCGGAGGTGATATTTAAGTTTAACGATGCCTGCTTGTGAGATTGTAGCAAGTATTTTCTTACAATAATCCTTAAAATATTACACCAAATTCCTTCAGAAACTCTGGTTATAACATTCCACGCAACCGCTGGAGGAAATTTGCACTCTGTCTCGTGTTATACTTGAACCGCGGGCGGTATTTCAACGCAGTTACCTCTGACTCGGAGAGGTCATTGCCAGAGAATAGGATAAAATGACCATTTTCATTATGCAAATCTCTTTCTCAAACACAAACACAAACACACACACACACACACACACACACACACACACACACACACACACACACACACACAAACTTAAAAAATATACTTTTTTAAATCTTAGTTGAAGACACTGTTTATCAAAATTGTTTATTAATATTAGCAATTATGTGGCTTTAAAATATATTTAAACCTGATTAAAATATGGATTTTTTTTCCTTTAAGAAGGGACAATTTTTGTATGAGCAAAATTAGGCACATGAGCAATGTGCTGTCACACCATACAATACTTAAATAGTAGGAAGAAGAGCCAGCTATGCTTCCCAGTCACAGTCCATCATACAGGGTAACATTTGTTCACCAGATAATGAACTCTGAGCTGGGATAGACCAGCAGGGCTGTGAGGATATCATCAATCTTTCCATTGTGGGGTTGGTAGCTACGGGGAAGGTGTTGAAGGGGAAGAGCAACAATAGAAAGGGGTCATATGGGGAAGTAGAAGTGGCAATGATTGATTTTATATTACTGTGGTGACGTCGCAGCAGTAACACGGGGAGGAAGGTCCGACAGCTCTCGCTCGTAAACTACGCAAATGTGACCTACTTAATTAATTCGGCTGTAATTATTGCACTACAATTAGTGGAGAATTTAGTGACAGTAAGTTGTACGAGAGAGGCACTTAAGGCAGTCATCACCGAGGTCACCTGAGCGACTACCAGGTAAACACTGAACAAGGGAGGGAGGGAGGGGATGGAATTAGGAAGATGGTGTGCGGGAAGGGAGCTACTGTTGCAGGGTAAGGCGGTAAAGGGAGAGGGAGAAGATGGGAAGATTTTAATGGAAATCACAGGTATGATTCGTGATATAAATGTGTTATTAGCGTAGATTACTGGCTTGAGATGGTGAGTAGAAGTCGATTAGTCATTGATATATATGAGAACAGAGGACCTGGAATATTACCTTAGGGGTCACCTAAATTAACTGGTTGGAGGATTCACGAAATTGTAATATCATAATTACAAACAAACCACGGATCCTATGAAGTTTTAGGACTCAACTGGAGGTATACCTTGAAGGTGTTCGGGGGGTCAACGTCCCCGAGGCCCAGTGCATGACCAGCATGGGTTCAAAACACACCCGTTCTGTGGTTTAATTAGTTGGGTAGTTGAAGGGCCATTTATG
Organism: Cherax destructor; assembly: GCA_009830355.1. Classification (NCBI taxonomy): domain Eukaryota; kingdom Metazoa; phylum Arthropoda; class Malacostraca; order Decapoda; family Parastacidae; genus Cherax; species Cherax destructor. The sequence goes on from WNWK01015746.1 coordinate 38,970, forward strand.
ACTACGTGTTACTGGCTGTTAGTTAAGCAGGATTTTCAGTAGCTGTATGTGTGTGTCCTTGAATCAGCAGCGATTAAGTTTGCAAGGAGGAATATCGTGGACAGCAGTATTTGACAGCCTTACGCATATCAACATAAAGTCAAGTAAGATACTTGTCTCTTTCTAATGTTGCATAAACTGTGTTGGTCATTTTTATGGCTATATTTTTAGTGTTTTATATGGGAGGGGAGGGAGAGTTTGAATCCAAATTAGCAAAGAACAATCACATTGTATTTGGTTAAGTACGATTATAGCTTCTTGTGAATCATATTTGTTTACAATTGTTAACATTGGTTTGATAACAAGCTTTGTGGATGGTTAGTTAGGAGAAAATACATTTCCATCTTCAGTGGAGAAAACAGTACGTTTCTATTCTTTCCAATTATTTTCTTTTTAATGATTTGATGATCGAGGCAATTTCAGAGGTTGTGGTAGGATAAAAAATATAATCATAAGCGCTAAACCCACAAGAGTGGTTGTGGGAGGAGCCAAGCAGGAGGAGAGCTCGGAGTAATTATCACCCAGATAGCTGTTGATGTTAGTGTGGGCGTCTGGGATGCTGGATCAGTTCTTGGTTCAGATTGATTTTTCGGGGATTTGTTGCATGAATAGATTTTTCACTCTGATGAGCAAGACACACGTGCTACACCAGAGCAAGCTTTATTGACAGGCAAGCTTTATTGACAGACAAGCTTTATTGACAGGCAAGCTTTATTGACAGGCAAGCTTTATTGACATGTAAGCTTTATTGACAGGTAAGCTTTATTGACATGCAAGCTTTATTGACAGACAAGCTTTATTGACAGGCAAGCTTTATTGACAAGCAAGCTTTATTGACAGGCAAGCTTTATTGACAGGTAAGCTTTATTGACAGGCAAGCTTTATTGACAGGCAAGCTTTATTGACAGGCAAGCTTTATTGACAGGCAAGCTTTATTGACAGGCAAGCTTTATTGATAGGCAAGCTTTATTGACATGCAAGCTTTATTGACAGGCAAGCTTTATTGACATGCAAGCTTTATTGACAGGTAAGCTTTATTGACAAGCAAGCTTTATTGACAGGCAAGCTTTATTGACAGGTAAGCTTTATTGACAGGCAAGCTTTATTGACAGGCAAGCTTTATTGACAGGCAAGCTTTATTGACAGGCAAGCTTTATTGACATGCAAGCTTTATTGACATGCAAGCTTTATTGACAGGCAAGCTTTATTGACAGGCAAGCTTTATTGACAGGTAAGCTTTATTGACAGGCAAGCTTTATTGACAGGCAAGCTTTATTGACAGGCAAGCTTTATTGACAGGCAAGCTTTATTGACATGCAAGCTTTATTGACAGGCAAGCTTTATTGACAGGTAAGCTTTATTGACAGGTAAGCTTTATTGACAAGCAAGCTTTATTGACAGGCAAGCTTTATTGATAGGTAGACTATAATGAGAGACAAGCTTTATTGACAGGCAAACTATAATGAGAGACAAGCTTTATTGACATGCAAGCTTTATTGACAGGAAAACTATAATGACAGGTAAGCTTTATTGACAGGCAAACTATAATGACAGGCAAGCTTTATTGACAGGCAAACTATAATGACAGGTAAGCTTTATTGACAGGCAACCTTTACTGACAAACAAGCTTTATTGCTTTGATACTGAGTGGAATTTTCAAAAAAATTGTGATAAGTAAAGGCACTAGTCAGTTGTTCTATCAGTGATTATAAATGAATTCACAAGTTCTATTCTGTTGGCCCAGATATAATTTAGAAGTGAAGCTGATCTCTCGGTGTTCCTAGGGCGTGGTGACCGAGGATGTCAACACGCAAGATTACATGCTATTAGGGAAGCTTGACACGTGGGAGATGTCAACTTGACGAAGATGCTTATTGAAGTTTCCCGAGGTTATTTGGGGATTTATTTATTGAGATAAGTATTTACTCTCATATTTTTTAAGTTATTTCTGAAGGTTAGCAAATGTGTTTGAGCAATTCTATAAATTTCTCCAAATGTTGTTGGATTATTAGTATTGTTTGTTGTCTGTCTCATAACACGCAAGATAACGGGAAAATTTGTTTGTGTGTGTACTCACCTATTTGTGGTTGCAGGGGTCGATTCATAGCTCCCGGCCCCGCCTCTTCACTGATCGCTACTAAGTCCTCTCTCTCCCTGCTCCATGAGCTTTATCAAGCCTCGTCTTAAAACTATGTATGGTTCCTGCCTCCACTACGTCACTTTCCAGACTATTCCACTTCCTGACAACACTGTGACTGAAGAAATACTTCCTAACATCCCTCTCACTTATCTGAGTCTTCAACTTACAAATTGTGATCCCTTGTTTCTGTGTCCCATCTCTGGAACATTCTGTCTCTGTCCACCTCGTCAATTCCTCGCAGTATTTTATATGTCGTTATCATGTCTTCCCTAACCCTCCTGTCCTCCAGTGTCGTGAGGCCGATTTCCCTTAACCTTTCTTCGTAGGACATTCCTCTTAGCTCTGTGACTAGTCTTGTTGCAAACCTTTGCACTTTCTCTAATTTTTTTGATGTGCATGACCAGGTGTTGGTTCCAGAATGGTGCTGCATACTCCAATATGGGCCAAATGTACACGGTGTACAGAGTCTTGAACGATTCCTTACTGAGGTATCGGAACGCAATTCTTAGATTTGCCAGGCGCCCATATGCTGCAGCAGTTATCTGGTTGATGTGTGCCTCAGGAGATGTGCTCGGTATTATACTCACCCCAAGATTCTTTTCCTTGAGTGAGGTTTGCAGTCTTTGGCCACCTAGCCTATCTACTTTGCCCTTCCCCGACCTTCATGACTTTGCATTTGGCGGGATTAAATTCGAGGAGCCAGTTACTGGACCAGACTTCCAGCCTATCCTGGTCTCTGTAGTCCTGCCTGATCCTCATCCGATTTAATTCTCCTCATTAACTTCACATCATCTGCAAACAAGGACACTTCTGAGTTTATCCCTTCAGTCATGTAATTCATATATACCAAAAACAGCACTGGTCCTAGGACTGACCCCTCTGGAACCCCGCTCGTCATAAGCGCCCACTCTAGCTTTTGCACTAATCTCTTGTGTGGAACTGTGTCGAAGGCCTTGTTGCAGTCCAAGAAAATGCAATCTACCCACCCCTTTCTCTATGTTTTCCGTTACGCTGTCATAAAACATAAGAACATAAGAAAGAAGGAACACTGCAGCAGTCCTACTGGTCCATGCGAGGCAAGTCCAATTCTCCTACCGGCATAAGCCAATGCCCTAACCTAGTCAGGTCAGGTCACATTCACTTTAGGAAGCAGCACGGAAACTGACCTAGTAGCACAAGCTAGTCAACGTCTTAGCATCTACGACGGTACTGGAGAGTTTGTTCCACTCATCCACTGTTACGGCCCCTTATCTAACAATGGTTGTTAGGTGGTTTCCTTACCGGCCGGCAGTCAAGGGTTCGTCTAGACCTGATGTTTGACTGCCGTGCCGGCTTGATGACAGTGTTCACCAGACCCCTAGTAGGGGTGTCCACCTGACTCTCTAGGGGGGGTCAACTATCTCTCACACTGGAGAGCGTAAACCAGCTCTCCAATACACTTTGTAGAGTGTCCCTTCCGACTCTCCCACCCATTGGAGAGTGCTCACCGGACTCTCCCCTACACCTTGGGGGGTGTACAGACTCTTCCCTACACCTTGGAGGTGTCCTGCACTATGGAGGGTGTACCTGCACTATGGAGAGTGTACCTGCACTAGGAAAGTGTACCTGCACTTGGGGGAAGTGTACCCTGCACTATGGAAGTGTACCCACTATGGAGAGTGTCCTGCACTATGGAGAGTGTACCTGCACTATGGAGGTGTACCTGCACTATGGAGAGTGTACCTGCACTATGGAGAGTGTACCTGCACTATGGAGGAAACCTGCACTATGGAGAGTGTACCTGCACTATGGAAGTGTACGTGTCCTGCAGGGAGACAGTGTACCGAGACTTTTTGTACCTGAGACTGTGTCCCGGAGTTGAGACTGTACCTGAAAGTGTCACTGGTGTTGTAGTGTCACTGGTGTGTTTCATTGATGTGGGTGACAACTGGTGGCACGACACAATTGGAATAGTCGTGTGATTTGGTGTTGGTGTCGGATGACCGGTGACTAGGTTTAGAGACGGAGTCATGACCGGGGGCGTGCCATGTGGCAAGGGTTCGTGTGACACGGAGAAAGGCGTGTTGGGAACACAGAGACAAGGTGTCTAGACACGGAAGAATGCGTGTCATAACTAGAGGGGGTGGTGGTCCGGTGACACGACTTTGGCACCCGTTTGACACCCTAGATTTTATGATTGTTTTTACTTGTAATTTTTACTACTTATAATTGTGTATAAAGAGTTATATATGTTTTTACAAAGATTATATAGATTTATAAAATTTTATTCAAGTACTATATGTTTTTATATTAATAATAATATAATAAATTTGAAAATCTGAGATTTTACTTAAGTATCCCAAACAGTCGTTTATTACAAATGTTTCTTTATTTGTAATATCCACAACTCTATTCCAAACCAGTTTTTTCCCCTATGTCCAGTAAGTTTGTGACACAGGATTTACCTTCCATGAAACCGTGCGGGTTTTATCGTGTATAAGCGTGTTCCTTTCTGGGTGCTCCACCCTCCTCCTGATAATCTTCTCCAGGGTTTGCATACTATACACGTCAGTGACCGGTCTTAGTTTAATGCCTCGTGTCTGTCTCCTTTCTTAAAATTGGGACTACATTTGCCGTCTTCCATACCTCAATTAGTTGCCCAGTTTCAATGGATGTGTTGAAGATTGTTGTTAGTGGCAACAGGTGTGTGTATGTGTGTGTGTGTGTGTGTGTGTGTGTGTGTGTGTGTGTGTGGGCTATTAAACCAATATGTCAAATAGGCGGATCTCCTTAAAAATTAAACTTTTTCAAAAAATTATTTTACAGAATGAAAAGCTATTTTTTCATTGACAATGATTTATATAATTTTTTTGAACCAAAAAATAACTTAGAAGCCTCACTGTTTCCCCACTTAAACTAGTTAACTTCTGCTATGTATAGCATAGGTCTCTTTAATTTTGTAATATTACTTAAACTAAATTATATATGTTTTTGTTATGCTCAGTTGAATTTGGATGAGTTATGGCTGTACATATTTTGGTTCTGGTTCACTATTCATACTAGTGAAGATTTTAAATAGTATTTGCAAGTACAGTGGTACCCCCGTTTCGTCAGTAATTCGTTCCAGAATGCTGTTCGAAATCCATTCCAGCAATTTGTTCCCATAAGGACAGATGAAAATTAGATTAGTCCGTTTCAGACCCCAAAAAAACACTTACGAAACACTTACATTTTTCAAATTGGGAGCTGTACGAAATCCGGGTACCACTGTATGTCCAAAGGCTTTCCATTGTAGTATAAAGTTGTTTAAATAAACATAGAAACAAATATGTAATATTTTTTTATACACATCAGTTTTACTGGCTAAGAGCTGTTATATTGGAAAAAGTTATTTCAAAGCCCCACTTCTTGGAATACTTTCTCCGCCTTGGGATGCAACCCCAACAGTTAATAAAACTCCCTATACTGCTAGGCGAACAAAAGGCAGCAGGTGTTCGAAACATGCCCAACTTTTCCATCCATGCCGAGGATCGAACCACGGTCATTCAGTTTGTCTTAATATTAAGAGGATAACCATGAGAATAAAGGGGTAAAACAAGGTATATGGAGACTTATCCATCACCTCTCATTGGGGGAGACTTATCCATCACCCCGTCACTGGTGGAGACTTATCCATCACCCCGTCACTGGTGGGACTTATCCACACCTGTCATTGGGGGGGAAGATGAGCTGGAGAAAGGAAGAGCCCCTGAAGGGGTCCCAGTGTCAGGTCTCTTCCCAGGGGGCCCTGCGGGGTGTATTGAGGGTTTCCCGTGTCTTCCCCGCGGTGTCGTGACGGCTGCTTCTCATCAATCCGCCGGAAATCGTGGGTCTTTATAACACCAATCTTTGGAGATAACCCGGGGGCAGCTCCGAACCCGCCACAAACATACACACACACACACACACACACACACACACACACAACACAAAAATTTCTTCTCTCTGGAGTCCGAGTGAAATAGGGTTAAGGGAGGACGTTAATCCCCTTTTCTTGTGTTCTCCTCTTTCCTCTCCCCCCTCCCCCCATTGCCCCCCCATAGTGTTAAATCTTCGCTTAAATTTACACTTCAATTCCAAAACTGACTGTTTATTTTGAAAATCCGAATCCTATTTTAGATTTTTTTTAGGTTTCCCTGCCGAAACATCTAATTTTTTGCACTCTATTCCTCTTGTAGACAGCAGAGCGAGACGATATGGCTGCACAGATGGCCTAGCAGCTAGGTCCTTAAAAGGGTTAACAAGTGTACTTTCAGCATATATTATGCAATGTTATTTTTTCTTAAAAGAAATCTAAGGTCTTGTTAGAATGTCTGGTATCTTATTTGAAATTAATAGTATTTCTTTATAATATAGACATGATGTACTGTATCTATACTTCTCAACTTTAATATAGAGGGAACTTTTTTGAAGGAACTTCAATATGGGGAAAACTTCATTCCGAAGGAACTTCATTCCCCAAAGGGGGAATTCAATATAAAAACTAATTGTACAAATTGTTATTTTGGGGGGGTAAAAAGGGAAAATGAATACATTGGAATGGCCCCGGGAACCGGCCGCGGGGGCGGTGAGCCCCGAAATACCCCCAGGTATAAAGGAATTTACTGTAGGTGGCGCAGAGCTGGGGGGCTCTCGCGTCGTGCGGAGTAATGACGGGTTAAGAAAACGTAACGAAAATGGGAAATAAGTCCCAAACGATCCCCCAACCCCAACCAAACAATACCTATCCCAGGATTTTTAAACCCCAACCCCAAAGATACCAAACCCCTTCCAAACCCCCTTAACCCCCAAAGATATCTAACCTAGCCTAACCTTAACCAAACGATATCTAACCCCCCCAACCAATAAAACTTTTCCTAAAAACCAACCCAACCAAACGATATCAAACCCCACCCCAACCTTAAAAACGATACCTAACTTAACAAAACCCTTTAAACCCCAAAGATATCAAACCCTTCCCAACCTTAACCAAACGATACCAAATTTTAACCCCAACCCCCAAAGTTTTCGATAATATTTAAAAAAAAAATTTGAACGCGAAATACTTATTCCATAATATATATAAATTGTTTTGTATTAAAAAATGTAAAATAATGCCCCAGTTCCCTTTTGGGTTGTCTTTTAATAATAATAATAATAATAATAATAATAATAATAATAATGAAAATCTTTATTTCACAAGTACATGATACAACTTCTCAGACCATAGCTGACATCAGTAACATACTATATAGAAGCCTCTGGTTACCAACATTTCGGGCAACACCGGAGTTTACCTGGAGAGGGTTTCGGGGTCAACCCCCCCCGCGGCTCGGTCTGAGTCCAGGTTTAATTTTGTCCCCAGGATGCGCCCCAATCATCGCTTCCGGTACCTGCTTACTGCTAGGTAAACGGGAAAAGGATATCTTGGGAAAAACGCCCCCAAAGTTTCCACCTACCGGGATCGAACCACGGACCTCAATGTGTGAGGTGAGTGGGTACCAACCCAGCTACGGGACGCCTATAGTCATTACAACAAATTTCTTAATACTGACAATAGACTACTTAATACTTAGAGCAAATACGATATGATAATTTACGTATTTTAGCTAAAAAAGAGGTATGTCAAAAAAGCTTCAGACCTTCAGAATCGTCGATTTATCCCAAAAAAATAACATTTTAGCCCATTTTTTTTTTTTTTTTTAACGTTTCACGTATTTTTAAAAAAAAAACAAACTA